>CATNWA010001168.1:0-52282 GCA_951230385.1 Staurois parvus
CGATTCTGTGTCCCTGATAACGATTCTGTGTCCCTGAGTAACGATTCTGTGTCCCTGAGTAACAATTCTTTGTCCCAGAGTAACGATTTTCTGTGTCCCTGAGTAACGATTCTGTGTCCCTGAGTAACGATTCTGTGTCCCTGAGTAACGATTCTGTGTCCCTGAGTAATAAAACAATTCTGTGTCCCTGAGTAACAATTCTGTGTCCCTGAGTAACAATTCTGTGTCTGTCCCTGAGTAACAGATTCTGTGTCCCTGAGTACGCGATTCTGTGTCCCTGAGTAACGATTTCTGTGGTCCCTAAAGTCTCTGTGGCCCTAACTCTGTCCCTCAATACAGACAGGTCTGTATCTCTTGAATGACCGGAGGCTAATGGAGAATTCTAAGATGGCCGCGATTTATAGTGCAGTAGGCAATCAGAGGGTTAAAGCTCCTTTAATGATCAGATTGTGCTTACAGGAAAGACCAGATGTCTCCGCATGTATAAGACTGGCAAACGGGGTAAGAAACCTCTTCCAAAATGGCCGCTATGCAACTTCTGGTTTATGTCCGATGTCACGCCCTGACGCGTTTCGTCACTTCCGACTTCATCTGAGGCTGTGCACGTCGGATTCACGGCCAGATATATACCCCTGTGTGCCCTCTCCCTGAGCAGAACTTCACCATTTTGGAAGAGGGAAGATTACATCCTGGGCTGCTCCCCACTAGAGGAACGAAGTCTTCCACTTATCCTTCATGTGCAGATCACAATGGGGGTGCAATCCCCGATATTCACCCCACATTATGTATATAATATATATATATATAAAGGCAACTAAGTGCAATCAATGCACCAATCATAATGATGTGAATACCGCCACCTACTGGTCTCATTAGAAATCTTCCTTGTTACAAATATAATAATAATACAATAATAAAGCCCTAAACATGCAGAAAAATGACACAATATGACCCAGAAACAACACGAGATTCATCCCCGATAAATAGAAGAGGTGACTATGAAATATAAAATATCTACCCTAAAAACCCGACATTAAATACCTCATCAAATCTGTGTTCAGATAAAATGACAGCGGACTCCGGATATTAAGGCCGAAGTTTTGAACCCGATGGGGGCGATGTCTGATATTGGAACCCCTTCATTTGTCTCTGAGATGGTATGGGGGATGGTGTGAGGTGTAATCACAATATAAACGTATCAAACCTTAATGACTTCCAAATCAGATGATATATACCGGCCCAGAGATCCGAATAGATTCATTCATCTAAAAAAACTGCCATCCCGAAAAAGCTGAAATAATCCCGCTAAGCCATCGACCAATAAGAGGAGCGATACGTCCTTCTAAAATGGGAAGAAACACAGGAAAGGCCGCCCCTGGAGGTATATATATTATCTACAGCTTGTACCACATTTATAATAATGCAACTGTTGTTTGTCAACTGTCAAAAATAACTGTCATTTTTCAACTGTCAAAAAAACCTCTTTTTTCAACTGTCATTTTTTTGCCACTATCAAAAAATTAACTGTCATTTTTAAACTGTCAAAAATAACTGTCATTTTTCCAACTGTCAAAAATAACTGTCATTTTTCAACTGTCAAAAATAACTGTCATTTTTCAACTGTCAATAAAACCCTCATTTTTCAATTGTCATTTTTTTGCCACTGTCAAATATAACTGTCATTTCTAAAAAATGACAAATTTTTCAACTTACAAAAAATAACTGTCATTTTTTAAATGACCAAAAAACCCTAATTTTTCAACTGTCAAAAATAATTGTCATTTTTCTTCTGACCAAAAAACCCTGCCATTTTCAACTGACAAAAAAATGGCATTTTTCAACTGTCAAAACCCCCTCATTTTTCAACTGTCATAGTTTTTTTTTGCCACTGTCATAAATCAACTGTCTTTTTTTTGCCACTGTCAAAAACTGTCATTTTTCAACTTAATAAAAATAACTGTCATTTTTAAACTGCCAATAAAACCTGTCATCTTTTAATTGTCATAAAACCCCCTCATTTTTCAACTGTCATTTGTTGTCACTGTCAAAAATGAACTGTACTTTTTTTTGCCACTGTGTGATTTTCAACTGTTAAAAATAACCGTCATTCTTTTTTTTTTTTATTATTTCAATATTTTATTATTGATTTTCATATTACCAGTTTTATACAAACACTAGAAAAAAACAGACAATAAAGAAACACATCTTTACCTTACATTGTATCAAAATATTAACGGTAATCTTAATATCTTTTTTTTCCCCTCCGTCCCATCCCCCTCCCTCCCAGTATACAACCTACCTCCCCTCCCCCTTCCCCTCCCCCCCCCCCCCCCATCCCCTCCCCTCCCCTCCCAGTATACAACCTACCTCTCCCCCTCCCCCTCCCTTCCCTTCCCCAACCTCGACTCTGCATTCCTCATACTTCTTCTTGAGATCCTTATCTGAGAATATTTCTAGTTTAATCCCATATTGATCACCTATAACCTCTCTTCTCTGTTACATAAACTCTAAAAGTAAATTCAACTTTTTAAATCCCTCCCATTTTTCCCATCTTATACGGAAACTCTGCATCTTATCTTCGTCCATGTCAGGAATGGACTTGCCAATAATGGTGGGACTCACCTGCCTTGTGGGCTGCAGTACCAGGGCTGGCCAGAGGGTGCTCTCAGCAATCAGAGACTCACCCCTGCAATGAGCCATCACCTGAAGCTGATTGCAGGGGTTGTATTTAAGGAATGGCCAGACTCACAGTCAAGGCCGTGGTGTGTGTTTTCCATGGGCCCCTGTATCCTGTATCCTGTATCCTGTATTCCTGTTCCTGTTTCTGTCTGACTTGTTGCCGACCCTGCCTGATCCTGACCTCTGCGGACTTCTCCTGCTTGATCCCTGGCTTGTGACCCTGACCATTCTCTGCCTGCTCCTCTGTACCGCGCTGCCCGTGAGTTACTGAACCCAGCTTGTGACCCCGACCACTCTCCCGCCTGTTCCTGGTACTCCGTTTGCCCGTTTGCTACTGACCGGCCTGCCTGACGACGCTTGCATTGTATGTATTGTTATCTGTGGGTGGTTTGGTTGGGTTGTTTGCACTGTATTATGTTTAGTATTGCACTGCGTTTATGTTTGTATTGTTAGTATTAATAAATTATATTGTTTATACCATATCTGAAGCCTGCGTTTCCCTGCGTCAGTCCACACACCTCTGGTCATACCTGGAGCCCTGACAGTCCATATGACAAAGTTCCTCCAATCTGTATATCTGATCCTCCCTATCTATCCAATCCTTTGTTTTTGGTACTCCTTGTTCCTCCAGAATTTGGGTATCAAGCCCTTCGCTGCATTCAAATAATACAGAAAACCCGATTTTTTTATATGTTTTCGCTGAGAGCTTAGTCCATGGAAGAGACAAATCTCTGGGTCTTTTGGGATATTAACCTCCAATATTTTCTGAATCAGGCTAACTATTCCCCCCCAATACTCTTGGATTTTAGGACAAACGCGTCAAGCCTGTGGATCGTTGAACATACGCCGCCGGTGCCTCTACCGGCCCGGCGGCCAACTTTAATTTTAGGGTGTGGGTCACTTTCCCCCCTTACCTGATTACATGTGCTACACTCGGTTTTGTAAAATATACCATAATTACTACACTATGAGTATTCTTTGTGTCCTCTGTGATTCTCTCTCCCAATTTCCACAGCCACAGATATTTACAATCCCAGCCCTGTGAATTGAAGAGGAATATCTATCCTGGGATTTTGCAGGATTTCGCTTTTCACTCATCGTCATCCATTTCACTCCGAAATCCTTTTTCTGACCAGAGGGAGGGAGGGGAATTCCTCTATAAATGATGGCCTTTAAATACGGGTTAGTTTGCATTCTTTCCAGTGGGAATTAATGAGCACCTTTTCAGGACTATTATTGTGAAATTTGCATGATTTGATCATTTTACAGCGCCCATTTTCTATGTATAAGGCTAACTATTCCCCCCCCAATCCTCTTGGATTTTAGGACACTCCCACCAAATGGTCATTGTACCTCAACTTCCACATCAGGCCAACATACGGGTGCCGGGGAACGGACCTTATCAGATACGCCCCCAGTCGGAATGTCATACACACATGTGCCTAACACATGTAACGCACTGCTGACGATCCATGTGCTACACCACCATCTTACCAAACCGTAATTCATTTCCACCTCTTCCTATTCACATTCCCGTGAATTAATCTATAATTTTCCCAGGCTTTTCCCTATCACTCCGAAATCCCTTTCCCAATTCTCTATAAATGATGACCTTATAACCGGGATTCATCCAGTGAGGATCTTATATATGTTAGAAATTCCGTGTTTCCCATCCCCCGTGTGTCGAAAGGGTTCCAATCCCGAGATTCTGAATGGTCTTGGGAGCTTCCTGTCAGGGCAGGGGCCGGGGGGAACGGACAGGCAGGCAATGTAACGCACTGGCTGACGACAACCACCACCCACAGACCGAAGTCCCTCAAGAGTCTAAGTCCCAGGCTGCCCTTCACCAGGGCCCCTGATGGTGGGGATGGACTTGACGCAGCCAGGACACCAGGTCGCGGCCCCCGAGACACCCACAGCTGCGGTCATGGCCGCCGCCAATGGCGTGTAGCAGGTGCCAGAGACAAAAGAGTAGTCAGACAAGCCTGGGGGGTAGGACTAAACAGCAACAGGACAGCAGACGAGAATCACAGTCCCATCAACAGAGGGTCAGAGAGAATACAAAGAATAGTCGAGTCACAAGCCGAATCAGATACCAGGAGAGTCACGAGAGTCAGAACAGAGTAATAGCAACACAAAGACACAAGACACAAGTGCAAAGAGCATGTGCGGGCCACAGGCTTATATGTCATCAGCCACACCCCTCTGGGGGATGGACCACAGAGACCTGAAGGCATAAAAGGATTCCCACCATGCACAGCAGAATCCAAGATGGACGCCAGCATATGGAGTAACATAACCTCAGGGAAAAGGTAGGACCTTGACACTTCCCTATAAAATGTTTAAGTTGAAAATATCCCCACTCATCCATTCTCATAAATATTTCACTCTTATATTTAATTTCCTTAAGTGAACAAACTTCCTCCCCCGCCATTATATCTCTCAGCTGTACATCCTCCTTCTTTATCCACTTCCCTGTGATACTTTCTTTACCTGGAGGAAAATCTCTGTGGACCCTAAAGGCATTAACGGTGAGTTAAATTCCCATCCCATCTGTTTGTGTAAATCATCCCACACTCTTATAACATTTTGTGTAAACAAACTTGTACTGTCTGCTAATCCTCGGTATTGAGGAGGTAACCATACATTTCTGCTCAAATTTATACAACTTTGTGTATTTTTCTATTTTTACCCAACTTTTCCCATGTGAGTTATGCGTCCAATCAAAAATTCTCACCAATATTACCGAGTTGTAGTATCTTTTCAAGTCTGGTACTCCCAGCCCACCTTTCTCTATATCTCTACTTAAGATTTCGTAGCATATTCTGGGTTTTTTATTCCTCCATATAAATCTAGTTAACATTTTTTTAATTATTCTAAAATATACTTCTGGTAATTTAATTGGTATCATTTGAAATTTATACAACATTTTTGGAACAATTACCATTTTTATCAGGTTTATGCGTCCTATCCATGACAAAGCTCCCCACCCTAATTTCCTTGGTTCATCCTTGACTCATTTAATAATGGAATATAATTTGATCTATATAAATTCCTTGAAGATACAGGTAATTTTATTCCTAGGTATTTTAATTTTCTCTCTCTCCAAACAAAAGGGGAATTCCTCTTGTAACATTTTTTTTTTCTCTGTGTGGGAGATTTATATTTAAGATCTCTGTTTTTGTTGGGTTGATTTTTAAATTTGACATCTCACCATATTCTTTCAGTAATTTCATTAAATTTGTCAATGTTATCCTTAGGTTTCCCACATAGAACAGCATGTCATCTGCGTAAGCTGCCACCTTGTGCTCTGTTTCTCCTATCCATATCCCTTTTATATCTGTGTTGTTCCTTACTTTGGCTAATAGCGATTCCAGTGATATGACATATAACAATAGAGACAAAGGACATCCCTGTCTGGTTCCATTTTGCATCCTGAAAAACTCAGAGACTTCCCCATTACCCATGATTGCTGCAGAGGGTTGACTATATAATTTCCTTATCCATTCCCTCATTCTAGGTCCCATCCCCAATACTTCCAATGTATCTAACATAAATCCCCAGTCTACTCTATCAAATGCCTTCTCAGCATCAATCGAGAGTACCAACGCGGGAGTTTTCTCTTTTCTACTTTTCTGTATGAGAAACAGAGATCTTAATCCATTATCTCTGCCCTCCCTTCCTGGGACAAAGCCTACTTGATCTACATGTATCCATTTCGGCATTAGGTCTTTCAACCTATTTGCCAAAACTTTTGCACAAAGTTTAGTATCTGTATTTAATAAGGAAATCGGTCTATAACGTGAACAGTGAGTATCATCTTTACCTTCCTTATGTATGAGGACAACATGGGCTTGCAGGGATTCGCTCCTCATTTCCATCTCTCCTCCCAAAGCATTCATATATATTCTCAGTTTGGGTACTAATACTTCTTTATATTTTTTTAGAGTATCTCACTGTGTACCCGTCAGGCCCTGGACTTTTTCCCAGCGGTAGTACTTTTTAAAGCTAAATATATTTCTTCCTGCGTTATTACTATTTCAAGGGACTGTAATTATTCACTTAATTTCGGTAATCCCGCTTTTTTTATATACCTACCTTCTTTTTTCTATTTTTCCTACTTCATCTTTTATGGTACCAAGGGGACTAATATTATATAGCTTATTATAGTATTCTTTACACACTTTTGCTATTTCTTTAGTTGAATACACTAAGTCTCCTTTATTATCTCTTATTTTCTCTATATCATTTCTAGATTTTTTTTTTCCTCTGAGTCCTCATTAACTACTTGCCAACCGCAGATAGCTGAATGACAGGTACACTGCGGCCGGCCAGTTCTGGGAGGGCGTCATATGCTGTCCTCCCAGAATGCGCTCTCCTGCGCGCCCCCGGAGGCACACACCCGGCAATCTCCATGATCGTTGTGTCCTACAGACACAGCTGATCACGTGATGTGGTAAAAGGCCAATCACAGCGGCCTTTTTCCACATGATCAGCCGTGTCCAATGACACGCTGATCACCGGGAAATGCAATTGCCGGTTCTCGGCTGCACTTTCCTCACGCTATCAGAGTGTGAGGAAAGTACTGCCGACAACTGGCAGTTTTCAGAACAGGGATCGGCACCAATCATCAGGGCACTGATGATCAGTGCCCTGATGATCAGTGCCCAGCAGTGCCACCTACCAGTTCCGCCCACCTGTGCCCAGCAGTGAGCCCACCTGTGCCACCCAGCAGTGCCCACACACCTGTGCCCAGCAGTGCCACCTACCTGTGCCCAGCAGTGCCACCCACCTGTGCCCAGCAGTGCCACCCACCTGTGCCCATCAGTGCAGCCCAGCAGTACTGCCAGTCAGTGCCACCAGTCAGTGCCCAGCGGTTGTGCCAGTCAGTGCCCAGCAGTTGCGCCAGTCAGTGCCTAGCAGTGCCGCCAGTCAGTGCCCAGCAGTGATGCTAGTCAGTGCCACACTATCAGTGCTGTCTATCAGTGCCACCTATCAGTGCCGCCTATCCTTGACACCTCATTAGTGCTGCATATCAGTGCCGCCTATCAGTGCTGCCTATCAGTGCCCCAGTGCCCCCTATTAGTGCCCATCAGTACTGCCTCATCAACGCACATCAGTGAAGGAGAAAAATTACCTATTTGAAAAATTTTATAATAGAAACAAAGAAACGTTTTTTTTTTTCAAATTTTTTGCAATTTTTTTTGTTTATAACACAAAAAGTAAAGCGCCCAGTGGCATTAAATACCACCAAAAGAAAGCTCTATTTGTGAGAAAAAAATGATCAAAATTTCATATGGGTACAATCTTGCATGACCGCGCAATTGTCAATCAAAGTGCGACAGCGCTGAAAGCTGAAAATTGTCCTGGTAAAGAAGGGGGTATAAGTGCCCGGTAGGCAAGTGGTTAAGTACTTTTCTGGTCTGTCTCCCCATCTATATCCCTCACTTATCATTTTATTGAACACTCTCCTCTTATCTTCTTCCAGGAAATTATTTAATTCTTCTTTTTTATTACCCTCTAGATAATCTCTTTTGTTACTCTATGTTTATGCATCTGCTCTAAATCACACAGTTCACTAAGAAGCGCATTTATTTTTTCTTTTCTTTCCCTCTTCTTCTTTGCTCCTATCTCTAGTAAGATTCCTCTGATATAGGCATTATGAGCTTCCCACACCGTTGCTACAGACACTTCCGCAGAATCATTTTCCTCAAAAAATTGCTCTATTTCTTTTTTAATTCTCTGGTCCGTCTCTTGATCCTGAAGAAGTGTCTCATTTAACCTCCATGATTGTCGACCGTTCTGCTCATTTCCCCATAGTAATTGCATTGTGACAGGAGCATGATCTGAGATTGACATGACTTCTATTTTACTTTAACCAGAGACTCAATGGGGTTTATTTACTAAAGCTGGAGAGTCCAAAATCAGACTCCCTTCTGCATAGAAACCAATCAGCTTCTAACCTCACTTGTTCAATGAAGCTTTGGATGAAACCTGGAAGCTGATTGGTTTCTATAGGGAGTCGATTTTGGTCCAACCCCAATAAGTATGTAGTCCAATCTTGAATACATCTCATGTACCTGAGAATAAAATGTATAGTCCCCTGCCTTTCGTATGCTTAATTCTCCATATATCTATATGTTGACATTGATGTAACATTTTTTTTCAAGGATTTCAAAGACCTACTACCATCTCTCTGCACCGGAGAAGTCGTATCTATCTGGGGATCCATACACAGATTGAAATCTCCTGCCACACTTAAACCACATTTTTTGAAATCCAATAGTTTCCTCAGAGTATTTTTAAGAATACCTCCGGTTTCTTATTCAGGCATAAATATTTGCCATCCAATCCCTGCCTGTGCCTTGTGTGTTCCGGGATCCCTGCCTGTGCCTTGTGTGTTCCGGGATCCCTGCCTGTGCCTTGTGTGTTCCGGGATCCCTGCCTGTGCCTTGTGTGTTCCGGGATCCCTGCCTGTGCCTTGTGTGTTCCGGGATCCCTGCCTGTGCCTCGTGTGTTCCGGGATCCCTGTCTGTGCCTCGTGTGTTTCCCGGGATCCCTGCCTGTGCCTCGTGTGTTCCGGGATTCCTGCCTGTTGCCTTCCCCCCCCCCCCCCCCCCCCCCCCACCCCCCCCCCCCCCCCCCCCCCCCCACACCCCCCCACCCCCCATACCCCCCCCACCCCCCCCCCCCCCCCCCCCCCCCACCCCCCCCCCCCCCCCCACCCCCCCCCCCCCCCCACCCCCCCCCCACCCCCCCCCCCCCCCCCCCCCCCCCCCCCCCCCCCCCCCCCCCCCCCCCCCCCCCCCACCCCCCCACCCACCCCCCCCCCACCCCCCCCCCCCACACCACCCCCCCCCCCCCCCCCCCCCCCCCCCCCCCCCCCCCCCCCCCCCCCCCCCCCCCCCCCCCCCCCCCCCCCCCCCCCCCCCCCCCCCCCCCCCCCCCCCCCCCCGCCCCCCCCCCCCCATACACCCCCCACCCCCCCCCCCCCCCCCCACCCCCCCCCCCCCCCCCCCCCCCCCCCCCCCACCACCCCCCCCCCACCCCCCCCACACCCCCCCCCCCCCCCCCACCCACCCCCCCCCCCCGCCCCCCCCCCACCCACCCCCCCCCCCCCAAACACCCCCCCCCCCCCCCTCCTCCACCACCACCCCCATACCCCCCCCCACCCCACCCCCCCATACACCCCACCACCCCCCACCCACACCCCCCATACACCTCCCCCCCCCCCCTCCACACACCGCCATACTCCCCCAAACACACCATCCGCCATACACCATCCAAACTTGCCACCACCCGCCATACACCTCCATACACCTCCACACACCCCCATACTCCTCCACACACCCCTAATACCCTCCAACACCCCATACTCCCCACAACCGCCATACACCTCCACCCACCGCCATACACCCCCACACCGCCAAACCCCCCCACCACCACCATACACCTCCGCACACCACCATACACCTCCCACCACCTCCCATCACCCCCCACACACATTTTCTAGCACACTTTACAATCAACAGGAATTTATGGTTCACATACATGGCAATACATGTTCAAGCTGGCCGACTACGACAAAGTAATCCCTCTCCTGGCCAGTCCTTACTCTACCCACCTGAAGACCTCCTAATGTACATATATGTTGCGGCTTTCAAGTGGTATAGTGGGATGATATCTGCAGCTACAGACATCATCCTGGTATTGGTTGTTTCTGCTGCTGGACGGCTTGTTTGTATAATCCATCCTAGAAGATAATTAAGCCGCTGTATTGCTTTTACATTCGGTGGAAGCGGTCCTTCCCTCCACTGACTGCCAGTGCCTCTCTGGGCTTTGTGTCCCAACAGAGAACCCAGAACTGAAGCCAATGATCCCCCAGCTTACAAAAGAACTTTTTGAGGACCAGAAGGTCCCTCATGAGCTCTATGGTATATGAAACTGGAAGCAACGAGCATTGTCATCACTTCTGGTTTCCCTGGATGTAAACAGCGCCATTTGTACCCACTTGGCCCCGCCCACAATGTACTGCAGTTGAGTGGTGGCTACAGGCAAAGCAATGTACCTGTATGTCACCTGATACTTCTGGGTTTTGAGCACAACATGTGGCACGCCCCCCCCCCCCCCCCGCTGACCCTACCTGCCCATTTGCTGCATCAGCGGGTCCTGGCCAGTGATTGTTACACGGGACTCTGCTGATCCCTGCAGTGAATGGAGGAGCAGTCCTGTGTCTGGATTTTGTATATAGAGGTCCAGGAACTAGCTGGTTCTTCTCTCTCTGGACCCTTCTCATTCCGGAGAGAGAAGAGAGAGCCACACTGTGAGGAAAATGTTAGATTAGCACATTTAACCCTTTGATTGCCCCTAGTAACCCTTTGATCCCCTGGTCCCATCACCCCAGCCAGTGCCATTAGTACGGTGTCAGGGTATAGTATTTTTCACTGATCACTGTATTACTGCCACTAGTGACATCTAATACCATCAGGGTCAGTTAGCGCCCCTTCCAGCCAGGGTCAGATTTTTTGATATCCCCGCACACCATCGTACTCATGCTATAGATTGCTGATCACCCCCATTACTAGTAGAGTGTTTGTACAGATCAATATATTGATCAGGAACAGAACTATACCAGTGCCTCCTTAGTATAGTGTCCCCAAATATGCAGTGTTAGCAGGCTTACCCCATTCACTGCCAGCTCTAGTATTTAGCCCCTCCTCCCAGCAAGAAGTGCAGTGTCAGTGTCATTTCTGATCACTGTCACCTATGATACATTGCAACACAAAACTGCAGCATTAGCACAATCAGGCCTGATCTCTGCTAGCACTAGCAGGTGAATTATATTGGTAGTGGTTCAAGCAGTACCTGACAGCTAGGCGCTCTTTTTTCCCCGTGCATCGTACTAGGTACTGTAAATTTAGAGCCCAAAATTCCACAAAAGAGGTACGTGAAGAGGCCTACAAGATTCTGCAAACATGTCAATGAGAGCAAAGGGGAAGCCTCTCTGACAGAATCTGCCTCAAAATACGAACCTGTAGAAAACAGCGGCACCCTGACAGGTAGCTCAGAGATGGAGAAGAGGCCCCTGCTGAGATCAGGTGTACCCAACCCCATGTACCTGAAGTGCTGGGATCACATGATTTGTCTCACATGCAGCAGAGTGCCAGTACTAGTTGCCATGCTACCTTTTGGTGAACTGGTGAGCACAGCGGCCTAGGACATCCTCGCCTTTTACATACCAGCACTGCAGTGTCACTTGGTGATGTGGTAAGTCCCAGGAGTGCAGTATAGCTGGTGTGGTGGTGAGCACAAGTAGCATCCTGCAGGCCACCAAGAATTGGCACACAGACCTGTAGAGCCCATCACCCAGCCAGTCCCCCCTATAGAATCCACCAACAATATATCAGGGTCATGTCTGGCATTTCACAAAATCCCTTTATCAGTAATAAAGTTCCTCATCTCACCTCCATGCAGAACAAGATTGCAGACATCATCTGTCCAGGGGGGGTGAGAGAGTGCCACCAACATTCCCCTTCTGGAGTCCCGAAGCTAGAAGAGTGACTCCTGCCGTGTCATCTGATGCTTGGTGCAGTGGCCCCCAATATTACCAGAACCCCCCAGTGTATGCTTTGTGGGAGCTCCAAAGTAGGGAGGAGGGTCAGTAACAGAGGGTGCGTTCAGCTCCAAAACCTTTCGTATTGGACGTTGTAGGTGAATATTACGGGAGGTTGGGCCAAGAAGTGTAAGTGTCCTATATAGCCTGCACTGTTAGACTCTGTCCTTCCACAGCCACTTCCTGTGCATTTCCCCTATATGCCCTATAGGGGTCAGTGTGAGGGGAGCGCACACACCAGCAGGGGGGAGGATGGCCAAGGGGGGTCACTTTCACACCGTCACATTCAGAATATTTCTCAATGGAAGGATTTGTGCACATTTGACTGTTTATTGGGACTTTATTGGCCACACTTATCGGATTGTGTGAAGTCTCAGCCGGGTGTTTACTGCCACTTCTGAAGATCCATCATTTCCTGCACAGGATTGGGACTTGTTTCCTTTATTAATACATCTATTCTATAGTATTGTGTGCTTTATATTTGGGGGTTATTCATCCTCTGCCCGGGTGTTTATTGCTTTTCACCTTTTTTGTCTTTTCTAGCTCCTTGACCTTTCACTTCTCTATCTATTCTTCTTGTTTTATGAAGATCTTCCATTTGGACCCCCAGCAGGGTGTTTTATTACTCTCTATGTCTTTGTATTCATTTATTCATCATTGACCATTTCTGAGTCTATCTTTTCACATTGGACCCCCAGCAGGTGTGTTTACTATTGTTTATTTACTGATGAATGATTCCTGTCCTATTTGGAGTTTCTTCGTTGTCTTGTCACATAGGAGCTCTGTGATTGGCTGTGTCGGGTCTTTACTTTTGTTGGATGAAAACTTTTTGATCATTAGTAAGGAGTAGCGCAGCACATTTATTTCAGTCATTTCCCCACATAGTGAACCTTGCTGCGTTACCCATCCCCCCTTCCACAATAGAAATAGGAACATGATGGGACCGCGTTATAGCGTGGATCCCCGAATTAGTCTGGCCATACATGATACAATCTTCTTCTTCAATCTCCTTTAGATGGACCTTACACTATGTAGTACAAGGGCCGGCCTGATTGCATACAAATTGGAAGTGTTTAGGTCGGACCTCAAATTCTATGGTTTTGGTAAATCTAAAGGAAAATTGTACAAGAAGATTGTCTAATGTATGGCCAGCCTTAGACATCTGTTGAAGAAAGATCTGATCTGCCATAAACAAGTCTATGAATAGGTGAGGCGAGGGCTTAGAAGAAATGCTGTAGGACCTGTCGGTGGAATGCCGTTATTTGCAATTTTCAGGCATTTCCATGCATCGGTCGGCAGGTATGTGTGGGGGAGGAGCCAGAGATGTCCATGGTGACGCCTGGAATGGCACTGAAATCTGCACAGACGAGTAAATGGCCTCTCCTGATTTTCTGCACTTTTTCCATACTTTGTACAGGAAGGAAAGCGGTGGGGAGTCGGGCAGATATCGGGTCACAATGGTACATTGAGGGTTATTTATCTCACAGACCAGAATGATGGATCTTCCTGATTCATCGGTAACAATATGGAGGAGTCTGAATGTCAGGGGTCTGTGATTGCTATCAGCACTCCTCGTTTTCTCTCTGACAGATTGGACAGAAATATAGTGGGAACACTTATGACGTACAGGAAGGGGTGTTGGATTTGTAGAAGTGTAGTGCAGACCCCAAGCTGGTCCCTCTGTTTGGTCCCAGGTTCCATTCCCTATTGGGTGATGACAGGCCAGGCACACAGCAGCTCCCCAGTCTCTCAATGCAATAACCAGGCAATGAGGGTCTTTGTGAAGTTCCATGCTGGTTACACTTGGTTGGAGTGTCGGGGGAGCGTTAGGATTCCCAAAATTCAGTGACAACGGTCACAGAGGACACTCTCTGGTAGTAGCTTGTAGGCAGGTGCAGTCTACTTCCTCCACTGCAGGTGGCGCTCTTCCACAGTGGCACTGTTGTTGGAGAAGAAGCCAAGAGAAAAAGGTCATATTGGATGCTGCCTCCCCATGTGACCCTAGCAGCCATCTTGGGTCAGGCAGATCCTATTCTCGGCCCTGGCTCCCAGGTTTGGTGTGTATTTTGTGAGTTGGTAGAGTAGGGACAGGTACCCCCCTGGTAGGGACAGTACAAGAGGTAAGGGACAGATTCCTGATGAGGAGGGAAAAGCGTAGGGTCACAACTCCTTGGACATCCTCCATCTTGGGCACGAGACGGCCAGGCCGCACTCTGATCTCTTTACAGATGCTGTCAGTCTGGCTGATCCCCGCTCTCACATTACTGGAACCCGTGAGTGCACCCCATTGGCCAACTGTCCCACCAGTATCCCACTTATCCTGATGGCATGTGTCCCCCAAAAACTGATGGCCAGTTTCCCTCCTGTTATCCTGATTTCCAGTGTTCTCCACCCTTTACCCTAATTTCTAGTGTCCCCCCCTTACTCTGAAGGCTAATGTTGCCCATTACCCTGATGGTAAATGTCCCCCTTACCCTGGAGGCCCGTGTCCCCTCCCTTTACCCTGATGGCCAGTTTCCCTCCCCTCATTCATAAAGCCAGTGACCCCCCTTACCTGCTGACCAGTGTCCCATTTTACCTTGAAAGCCCAGTGATCCCCCTTACCCTGATGGCCAGTGATCACCTTTACCCTTATGGCCAGAATCCCCCTTTATCCTAATACCCAGTTGTCAGGAACTGCCTTCCATGGACAATTCTGGGCCGGCCGTTGCCGAGGCAACCTAGCCGAGTCCCACTTGGTTTTCAAAACTCTCGCACAGGAAGCAGCCCTTCTCTCTTTGTTCCTGTCCATGCTGCTGGAATCATCTTGCTCGCAGAAGGATGCTGGGAGGCTCGGGTGAGGGGGACTGAGCCTCCCCAGCCACCCCCCCTACACACTCTGCAGACCCCCAAAAGGTCAGGACTGTAGCCCTCTGCAATACCCCAGGGTTGGGAGTCTCCACAGCTCTGCATGAGCCTTCTCTGCTGAGTGCCCTGGGAGCTGCTGCTGAGGGACCCTGAACACTGTCCGTGGCTGCGTGTCCCTGGAGACTGTCTGCTGCTGAATGTCCGGGGAGCTGCTGCTGAGGGACCCTGCACACTATCCGTGGCTGCTTGTCCCTGGAAGCCGTCCGCTGTTGAGTGCCCGGGGAGCTGCTGCTGTCTGCTAATCACTGGTTGTCCCTGGAACGCTGACCGCTCGTCGTTCCTGTCTGCAGCCGCCTGCCGCTGAGGGTCTGCAAGCTTCTTACCGTGAGTGTCCTGAACTGTCCCTGTTGTGCACACTGACCAACCGTGTCCTGAACTGTGTCTGCTATGTGCACCAACCACCCGTGTCCTGAACTGGCCCTGCTGTGTGCACCGACCACCCGTGTCCTGAACTGGCCCCGCTGTGTGCACTGACCACCTGTGTCCTGAACTGTCCCTATTGTGCGCACTGACCACCTGTGTCCTGAACTGTGTCTGCTGTGCGCACCGACCACTCGTGTCCTGAACTGTCCCCGTGGTGTGCACCGACCACTTGTGTCCTGAACTGTCCCCGCTGTGTGCACTGACCACCCGTGTTCTGAACTGCCCCCGCTGTGCGCACCGACCACCCATGTTCTGAACTGTCCCCAGTCTGTGCACCGACCACTCGTGTCCTGAACTGTCCCCAGTGTGCGCACCGACCACCCGTGTTCCGAACTGCCCCGCTGTGTGCACTGACCACCTGTGTCCTGAACTGTCCCCGCTGTGTGCACTGACCACCCGTGTCCTGAACTGTCCCCGCTGTGTGCACCGACCACTTGTGTCCTGAACTGTCCCCGCTGTGTGCACCGACCACTTGTGTCCTGAACTGTCCCCGCTGAGGGTCTGCAAGCTTCTTACCGTGAGTGTCCTGAACTGTCCCTGTTGTGCACACTGACCCTCCGTGTCCTGAACTGTGTCTGCTGTGTGCACCAACCACCCGTGTCCTGAACTGGCCCCGCTGTGTGCACTGACCACCTGTGTCCTGAACTGTCCCTGTTGTGCGCACTGACCACCTGTGTCCTGAACTGTGTCTGCTGTGTGCACCGACCACCCGTGTTCTGAACTGTCCCCAGTGTGCGCACCGACCACTCGTGTCCTGAACTGTCCCCGCGGTGTGCACCGACCACTTGTGTCCTGAACTGTCCCCGCTGTGTGCACTGACCACCTGTGTTCTGAACTGCCCCCGCTGTGTGCACCGACCACCCGTGTCCTGAACTGTCCCCAGTGTGTGCACCGACCACTCGTGTCCTGAACTGTCCCCGCTGTGTGCACTGACCACCTGTGTCCTGAACTGTCCCTGTTGTGCGCACTGTCCACCTGTGTCCTGAACTGTGTCTGCTGTGTGCACCGACCACCCGTGTTCTGAACTGTCCCCAGTGTGCGCACCGACCACTCGTGTCCTGAACTGTCCCCCCCGCGGTGTGCACCGACCACTTGTGTCCTGAACTGTCCCTGCTGTGTGCACTGACCACCCGTGTTCTGAACTGTCCCTGCTGTGTGCACCGACCACCATGTTCTGAACTGTCCCCAGTGTGTGCACCGACCACTCGTGTCCTGAACTGTCCCCGCTGTGTGCACCGACCACCCGTGTTCCGAACTGCCCCGCTGTGTGCACTGACCACCCGTGTCCTGATGGCATGCCCGGAGTATAGCTACCTGGTGCCCCTGAGTGCTTGAGCCATCGCTACCCGTTGAGCCCCCGTGAACCCAATGTCCCTAGAAAGCTGGGTGGGAGCTGTGCTGAGGCCAGACTCCACAGCTAGAGTCCCATTGAGTTCCCGAGGCCCCTGCCCCATGGTAGGTTGCCGCCTGTTGCCCGAGGCCCCTGCCCAGTGGAAGGTTGCCGCCAGTTGCCCGAGGCCCCTGCCCAGTGGTAGGTTGCCACCTGTTGCCCGAGTCTCCAATCCGCTGTCCAGTCACGGAGGGAGCTCGGCTGAGGCCCCAAGCCTAGGGGGGAGATTGCCTGCCTGTGGCTGAAGACCTGGAATCGTCCCTGGTTTGTGCACACATCACCCTCCCTGCCATTTCCCCATTGAGTGTCTGTCATTTTGTTGCTTCAATAAAGTTTTGTGTGTTCCCCATCTTCTCCGTGTGCTCTGTCCTGCCTACGCTTCCGTTACACCAGTGCCCCCCCTTTCCCTGATGGCCAGTGTACCCCCTTACCCTGATTTCCAGTATCCTTCTTATCCTGATGGCCTGTGTCCCTCTTTTCCCCGATGGCCAGTGTTTCCCCCTTCCCCTTATGGCCAGTGTCCCACCTTACCCATATAGCTAGTGTCAACCCTAACCCAAATGACCAGTGTTCCCCTTACTCTGATGGTCAATGTCCCCCTTACCCAGATGGTCCCCCCTTACCCAGATGGTCAATGTCCCCCTTACCCAGATGGTCAATGTCCCCCCTTACCCTGATGGCCAGTATCCCTCCATACCCTTATGGGCAGTGTTCTCCCATACCCTGGTGGCCAGTGTCCCCTTTTACCCTGATGGCCAGCGTCTCCCCTTACCCTAATAGCCAGTGTCCCCCCTTACCCTAATAGCCAGTGCACCCCCTTTTAGCCTACCCCCTTTCCTAAAAGGCAGTGCATACCCTTTCTTTGATAGCCATTGTCCACATTTACCCTGATTTCCAGTATCCCTATTATCATGAGTGTCAGTGCCCCCGCTTATAATTATGGCCAGTGTCCCCCCTTACCCTGATGGAAAATGTCCACCCCTTACCCCTATGGCCAGTGTACCTCCATGCCCCTATGGCAAGTGTCCTCCTTTACCAATTTGGCCAGTGTCCCCCTTACCCAGATGGCCAGTGTCCTCCC
This sequence comes from Staurois parvus, assembly GCA_951230385.1. Lineage (NCBI taxonomy): Eukaryota > Metazoa > Chordata > Amphibia > Anura > Ranidae > Staurois > Staurois parvus. Next base: position 18,094 of record CATNWA010001168.1, read on the forward strand.
TTAACCTGAAGACCAGTGTCCCCCCCTGGCCAATACCCCCTTACCCTGATGGCCAGAATCACCACATACCTGAGCATCCCCCCATACCCTGATGGCCAATGTGTCCCCCCCTTACCTTGATGGCCCCCCCATACCCTGATGGCCCATCCCCCCATACCTTGATGGCCAATGTCCCCCATACCCTGATGGCCAGTGTCCCCCCTTTCCTAAACGCCAGTGCCCCCCTTTCTTTGATGACCAGTAGCCCCCTTACCCTGATGGCCAGTGTCCCCACTTACCCTGATTGTCGGTATCTCTCTCATCCTGATGACCAGTGCCCCCTTACCCTGATGGCCATTGTTTTCTCTATTCCCTGATGGTAACTGTCCCCCTCTTACCCCTATGGCTAATGTACCTCCTGACCCCTATGGTCAGTATCCACCATTACCGACATGGCCAGTGCCCCCCCTTCCCCATATGGCCATTGTGCCCCTTTCCCTTATAGAGAGTACCTCCTCTTGCCCTAATGGTCAGTGAACCCCCTTACCCTGATGGCCAGTGTCCCCCTTACCTGATGGCCAGTCTACCCCCTTATCTTGATGGCCAGTCTATCCCTTTATCATGATGGCCAATGTTTCTCCCTTACCTTGATGGCCAGCGTACCCCTTACCCTGATGGCAAGTGTCCTCCTTACCCTGATGGCAAGTGTCCGCCTTACCCTGATGGCCAGTGTCCCCCATGCCCTGATGGCCAGTGTCCCCCCATGCCCTGATGGCCAGTGTCCCCTTTCCCTGATGGACAATGCACCTCCCCCTTAACGTTATGGCCAGGTCACCTCTTTACCCTGATGGCCATATCCCCCCTTACCTTTATGGCTTGAATCCCCCCTTACTTTGATGGCCAGTGCCCCCCCCTTTCCCTAATAGACAGTGTCCCCCCCTTACCCTGGTTGCCAGTATCCCTCTTTTCCTTATGATCAGTGCCTCCCTTACCCTGATGGCAAGAGTCTTCTCCATTCCCTGATGGCCAGTGTCCCCCTACTACCTCTTTGGCATGTGTCCCCCTGACACGTATTACTTTGTCCTCCCTTACCAAGATGGACAGAGTCCTTCCTTTCCCTGATGGCCAGTGTGATCCCAGTGTTCCTTTCCCTGATAGCTAGTGTGCCTCCTTTTTCTGATGGCCTTAATGACCAGTGTCCCAACTTACCCTTATGGCCAGTGTTCCCCCTTACCCTGTGGGTCAGAGTCCACTTTATCCTGATTACCAGTATCCCTCTTATTCTGTTGGCCAACCCCCTTACCCTGATGGCCAGTGTCCCTGCTTACCCTGATTGCCAGTATCCCTTTTATCCTAATGGCCAGTGCCCCCACTTACTATGATGGCCAGTGACCCCTCTTACCCAGATGGCCAGTGTCCCCCTTTACACAGATGGCCAGTGTCCCCCCTACCCTGATGGAGTGTCCCCCTTACCCATATAGCCAGTACCCCTTTCCCTGATGGCCAGTGCCCCACTTACCATGATGACCAGTGTTCCTCTTACCCAGATGGCCAGTACCCCCTTACCCTGATGGCCATTATCCCCCCATACCCTGATGGCCAGTGTCCCCCCATACCCTGATGGCCATTGTCCCCTGTTACCCTGATATCAAGTATCCCTCTTACCCTAATAGCCAGTGTCTCTCCATTTCAGAAAAGCTAGTGCCCCCATTTCTTTAATGGCCAGTTCCCCCTCTTACCCTGATGGCCAGTGTCCCTTTTATCCTGATGGCCATTTCCCCCCTTACCCTGATGGCCAATGTTTTCTTTATTCCCTTATGGCCAGTGTGCCCCCTTTCCATTATGGGCAGTGCCCCCTCTTGCCTTGATGGCCAGTGACCCCCCTTACCTTATGGCCAGTGTACCCCTTTACACTGATGGCCAGTGTCCCCCTTACCTTGATGGCTAATGTCCCCCTTACCCTTATGGCCTGTGCCCCCTTTCCCTGATGGCCAGTGTACCCTCCCCCTTAACTTTATGGCTAGGGTACCAATACTGCCAGTGTCCCCCTTTACCCTGATGGCCATAGTCTCCCCTTATCCTTGTGGCCAGAGTCCCCCCTTACACTAATATCCAGTGTCTCCCCTTTCCCTGATTGCCAGTGTTCCCTCTCACCCTTATAAAAAGACCCCCATTGCCTGGTTATTGCATTGAGAGACTGGGGAGCTGCTGTGTGCCTGGCTGTCATCACCCAATAGGGAATGGAACCTGGGACCAAACAGAGGGACCAGCTTGGGGTCTGCACTACACTTCTACAAATCCAACACCCCTTCCTTTACTCATAAGTGTTCCCACATATATTTCTGTCCAATCTGTCAGAGAGAAAATGAGGAGTGCTGATAGCAATCACAGACCCCCTGACATTCAGACTCCTCCATATTGTTACTGATGAATCAGGAAGATCCATCATTCTGGTCTGTGAGATAAATAACTCTCAATGTACCATTGTGACCCGATATCTGCCCGACTCCCCACCGCTTTCCTTCCTGTACAAAGTATGGAAAAAAGTGCAGAAAATCAGGAGAGGCCATTTACTCATATGTGCAGATTTCAGTGCCGTTCCAGACGTCACCATGGACATCTCTGACTCCTCCCCCACACATACCTGCCGACCGATGGCATGGAAATGCCTGAAAACTGCAAATAACCGCATTCCACCGACAGGTCCTACAGCATTTCTTCTAAGCCTCGCCTCACCTATTCATAGACTTGTTTATGGCAGATCAGATCTTTCTTCAACAGATGTCTAAGGCTGGCCATACATTAGACAATCTTCTTGTACAATTTTCCTTTAGATTTACCAAAACCATACAATTTGAGGTCCGACCTAAACACTTCCAATTTGTATGCAATCAGGCCAGCCCTTGTACTACATAGTGTAAGGTCCATCTAAAGGAGATTGAAGAAGAAGATTGTATAATGTATGGCCAGACTAATTCAGGGATCCTAAATGGAAGGGGTGTGCTGTGCTGGGGGAGGGGTTTATGGGAAGGCTGGAGGAGTATATAAACTAGGAAGGTGTCAAGGTCCTACCTTTTCCCAGAGGTTATGCTGCTCCATGTGCTGGCATCCATCTTGGGTTTCTGCAAAGCATGGTGGGAGCCTTTTATGCCTTCAGGCCTCTGCGGTCCATCCCCCAGAGGGGTGTGGCTGATCACATTTAAGCCTGTTGTCCGCACATGCTCTTTGCATTCGTGTCTTGTGTGTTCGTGTTGCAACAAGCTCTGTTTCTACTCTCGTGACTCTCCTGGAATCTGACTCGGCTTTTGACTAGACTATTCTCTGCGTTTTCCTTTGATCTGACCTCCCGTTGCTGAACCCGGCTTGTGACCTGTTATTCTTGTCTACCGTTCTGTACTGTCTGTCCCGCTGTTATCGACCCGGCCTGCCCGACTACGCTATTGTCTTATCTGGTTCCTACCAGCTACAGGCCATTGGCCGCGGCCATTACCACAGCTGGGGTGTCTCGGGGGCCAAGACCTGGTCCCTGGCTGCGTCAAGTCCATCCCCACCATCAGGGGCCCTGGTGAAGGGCAGCCAGGGGCTTAGACTGCGCACCCTGAGGGACTCTGGTCTGTGGGTGGTGGTTGTCGTCAGTCAGTGCGTGACCCTGCCATTAGGCCTGCCTGTCCATTCCATAGTTCCTGTCCTGACATTACACACGTGCCATGAACCCTGACGGTGCAGGTACGCCTTTGCTTCCCATGTTAGTCGCCAGACTTGATCAACAGAATCTCCTGTTGGATCAGTTTGCCTGGTGCTATTAGGCCGGTTGTCACTCCGGTGGTTGCTCCCGCTGCTGCCCCAGTTGTTGCGCATACCGCCGCGGCTGCTGCTGCACCCGCGGTATCCAGAGGTATGACTGGTTCAGCTCCTCTTCCACAGCGCTTTGGGGGTGAGCCGAGTCAGTGTCGTGGGTTCCTCAACCAGGTGGGTATTTATTTTGAGTTAATACCCCACGCTTTTCCGACTGAGAGGTCAAAGGTGGGTTTCCTCATCTCGCTGCTCTCAGACAAGGCCTTGGCCTGGGCAAATCCCTTATGGGAGAGGAATGACCCGGTGATTCACGAGTTTTCCGGTTTTGTCGATGCCTTCCGTAGGGTATTCAATGTACCGGCTCGCTCCGCTTCGGCTGCCAAGCTGCTCATATCCATGCATCAGGGTTCATGGACCATTGCCGAGTACGCCATAGAGTTTCGTACCCTGGCAGCAGAGGTGGGTTGGAACAATGAGGCTCTGGTGGCTGCGTTTTCTCAGGGTCTTTCAGGTGCGTTGAAGGACGAGATCGCAGCCAAGGAACTGCCTGTGGAGCTGGAAGCACTCATTTCCTTCCTAATCCTGATTGACACCAGGCTCAGGGAGAGGCCTTCACTCAAGGAACGCCTGCGGAGGCCTCCCAACCGACTGACACCTGCTTTTTCTTTCCCACCCGTTCCTCCCTCTCCTCCCACGCCTCCTGAGGATGGTTTGTCTGGTGGTGAGCCCATGCAGCTGGGGTTTGCTCGCCTTTCCGAGGGAGAGCGAGCCGCTCGGCGTCGGGAGAGTCGCTGCCTGTACTGTGGTCTTGGTGGTCACTTTCGGCAGTCCTGTCCGGTCCATCCGGAAAACGCTCGCACCTGAGATCCTGTCGGGGACAGATCTTGGGGGAGTTTCCTCATCCCCGGCGTTCCGCAAAGATAAACCACTGATCACCATTGTCCTCTCTTGGGCGGAGGGCTCGGTGACGGCCCAGGTGTTGGTAGACTCTGGGGTTGGCGGGTTGTTTGTGGACAGCTCGTTTGCTGCCCAGCACTCCATTCCCCTGCAGGCTCGAGTTACCCCATTGGTTCTCGAGGCGATAGATGGCAGGCCCCTGCAACCGCCGCAGGTTACCCACGAGACTCTGCCGGTTGAAGTAGCTATTGGGGCTGTTCACAGGGAGTTAGCCTGTTTTCAGGTAATTTCTTCCCCACACTATTCTGTGGTTTTGGGGTATCCCTGGCTCCAGAGGCACAATCCAACCTTTAATTGGCGAACGGCCGAGATTCTCTCATGGTCTCAATGGTGTGGGGCCAGTTGCACCCGTGGACCTGTTAAGGTGTTGTGTGCCTCCTCAGACTCTGCGTTGCCTACTGATTATGGGGAGTACCTGGACGTATTTGACAAGGTACGCACTGGTGCCTTACCTCCCTATCGTCCTTACGACTGCACCATACCCTTGCAACCCGGTGCCACTCCTCCGCGTGGCAGGGTGTATCCTCTTTCAGTTGCGGAGAATCAGGCCATGGAGGAGTACGTTGTGGATGCGCTTTCCCGGGGGCACATTCGTAAGTCTACTTCCCCAGCAGGAGCGGGCTTTTTTTTCGTAAAGAAGAGGGTGGTGAATTGAGGCCTTGCATCGATTATCAGCAGTTATGGAGAAAGCTTGACCGCCTTGTCTCAGAGGGTGGAGATTCTGGGGCAATCTCAGAGGTTAAGCTTCTCTTGAAGAAGTATCAGTATGATCGGCATGCCTCTTTGGTTCTGGAGAGGGATTACGGGAAGTACCATTCGCCCGACCCTTACCAGAGCTGCAAACAGAGCATAGTGATTAAAACGATCAGCGGTCTGAGGGATAGTACAGGTTCCTTGACGAAATCCAGGTCGGGGATCCTGGAGGTCTCAAGGGCTTTTTTTGAGGATCTTTTGAAAGAGAAGCACCTTGAGCGGGCAGGGATGTCAAGCTTCCTGGATTCTATACCAGGTTTGGAAAATAACATTCCGCCTAAAAGTTTGACAAGTGAGATCACAGCTGAAGAGGTTGCCAAAGCGATAGACAGTTTGGCCATTAAGAAGACGCCAGGGCCAGACGGTTTAACAGCTGAATATTTTAAGACCTTTATATCCCGCTTGGCACCTCACCTAGCGGAGGTTTTTAATTGCTGTTTAGAGGAGGGTTAGATTCCTCCCTCCATGAGGAAGTCAGCTGTGATTTTGCTGTGAAAAGGTAAGGACCCTACAATGATTGAGAATTGGCAACCCATTAGCCTGCTCAATGTCGATAGAAAGATTCTAGCCAAGATTATTTTCTGGCGCCTGTCGTCAGTGGCAGACGGTCTACTTTCACAGCAGCAGTACTGCTCGGTCCAGGGCAGGAGCACCTTTTCAGCGGTGTTAGCTGTCCGGGAGGCTCTGGGGCGGTGCAGGGCTGATGGTTGTGGGAAGTACTTGCTGGCGTTGGATCAGGCTAAGGCTTTTGACCGGGTTGATCACGAGTACCTCTGGCATCTCTTTGGCAGGTATGGCCCGGAGGGGAGGTTCATTGCATGGCTGCAGACACTGTATAAAAGGGCTGAGAGCTTCATGTTGGTCAATGGTTGGGCGGCCCTTTGGGGTTGGCTCAGGGGGGGCGCCAGGGTGTCTGCTGAGCCCTTTGCTTTATGCCTTTGCCATTGACCCCTTCGTCAGGAGGCTAGATGGTGGGGTGTTGGGCGGGGTGCCGGTGGGCACTACTGGTGAGTCACCTCTGAGGGTCGTGGCCTATGCTGATGATGTGTCTGTCTTCATCTCTGGGACTAGTGAGGCGCAGGAGGTGGTCTCGGTGATGGAGCAGTATGCGGAGGCATCAGGCTCCAAGATTAATCACGACAAATGTGAAGTTTTCTGGATGGGCAGGGAAGGTGAGGGTTTCGAGCTCCAGGATGCCTTCCCAGAGCCCCGTCAGAAGATCAAAGTGTTGGGCATCGAATTTGGACCTGATGATTACAGTAAAACAAATTGGGAATCCAGGTTGTCGGATGCCGATGTCAAAGTGAGATGCTGGAAGGGGTGGCGGCTGGCCCTAAGGGAAAGGGTCGACCTAATTAAAACCTACTTGGTCCCCATTTTCTTGTACGTCAGTTTCGTCTGTCTCTTGCCAGAGTCTCTCTCTACATGAGGGTTTACAGTTGTTTCTTCCAGCTATTATGAGGGAACAGACTGAACCTTGTAAAGCGGAATGTGACTTATCGATCCAGGCGGGAGGGTGGCCTAGGTATGGTCAACCCAATTGTTTTTTTTTCTCGTTGATGTTTATAAAGCACAATATTGGTAGTATGCTAAAAGAGAACCCGCCTGCATGGGTAAGTCTTTTCCAAGTTTGGTTTAGACCTTTTCTGGGCTGCTGGAAGAGTGGCGGGCCAGTGAGAAGCTTGAGAGTCAGGTATGGTAAGCTCCCGGCTTATGTCGCCCCGTGTCTGAAGATTCTTAGGTGGTGGTGTGTGACTGCGGAGGAGGTCAGGTCGCTCCCTGGGAGGCTCCTGAGGGAGAGGGTCATGGCCTCTGCGTTTCATGCACCGCTGGCCTTGAAGGATTGCCCAGGCCATATCATGAGGGAGGGTCTGCGTTTATTAAATATGGAAAGGATTCCCTTAAAATTTAGGGACCAGGCCTGGCTTGCGTTCCATGGCAGGCTCTACGTGAGGGGAAACTTGAAGTACCGTTCTCAGGATGACCGTGGTTGTCCAAGGATGGAGTGTGGGGGTGAAGTGGAAAGTATGGACCACTTCTTGCTTCAGTGTCCCTTCAGTGTAGAGGTGTATAAAGAGGTGGGGAGGGCTCTAGACATCCCCTTCCTGCACTGCATGTCTTATGCAGAGTGGGTATATGGGGCATTGGAAAGTCATACTGGGTATGATTTAAATACAGTTTTTCTAGTTTGTCTAGTTGTCCGTTATTACACTTGGATGGCACAGTGTCAGGTCTCCATTCGGCAGAAGGTCCTTCCTGTCCAGGAGGTGGTGCGTGACATCCTTGGTGAGGTTGGAAAAATTTGGGGTCTTGAGAAAGACAGGCTGCGGCGAAGGGTCTGGATAAAGGTGTGGAGAATTATCAGGCCTGTAGTGGCAGTCTGTTGATCTCTTGGTGGGGTTGCTGTCCTGTGTTTTTTCTCCTTTTTCACCCCCCCCCCCCCAGATTTTTGTCTGTAGGTTATTTTTTGAAAGATGGCTACACATGCCTGATGGTCTAGGTTTCTTAACCTTCGTTGGGTAATGTATTAGGTTTGTTGTTATGTTTTCTAAAAGCCGTAGAGGCTAATTTATAATGTATAAGGCTTCCCCGGGTAAGGGGTAAGTTGTGGGTATAGGTTGGTAGGCCAGAAAGGCCGATACGCTTGATACAAGTGTGCCTTCCCCTGTAAAGGGCTAAAAGCTGTGGAAAGCACGTATAGACGGAGAATAGGTAGGCTGTTAAAGCCTTCCTTGGTTGTCTTGTTTACTTTTTCCTGTAAAAATGGAGGTTTAAAAAGACAAGATCCTTAAGTAGGTAAAAATTATATGTCCTGGTCCCAATGATCAGGTTTTTCTTTGTCTGTTATGGGTATTATTATAGGAGGGTAATCTGTTTTGTTTTTTTCCTTTTGTTTGTTACCAAGTAGGATGTTTACATTATTTATTCTTTTGATATTTTTGTATAAAAATTGTTGCTGGTTGCAAGTTTTTTTTCAAATAAAAAAATGTCCAACTTGTCTTTCCCTCTGCAATTCAGTGATTTTGAGCAGCTTTCCCTCCTTATGGAGGGTGTCAGTGATGGTGTCAGGTCAGCAGTCTTTCCCATGATTGTGATTCCTACTGAACCAGACTGAGAGACCATTTAAAGGCTCAGGAACCCTTTGCAGGTGTTATGGCTGAATGAGCTGATTAGAGTGGGACACTTTGAGCCGAGATTATTCCACCTTTTCACAATATTCTCATTTTCTGAGATTGTGGATTTGGGGTTTTCATGAGCTGTAAGCCATAATCATCACAATGATGACAAATCACGGCTGGAACTATCTTGCTTTGCATGGAATGAGTCTCATATATTAGTGTCACCTTTTAAGTTGCTGCACTGAAATAAATCAACTTTTCACCATATTCTCATTTTTCTGAGTTTCACCTGTAATACACCTCATTTATATACATCGGAAAAATATTGTTACATCCTACTGTACTTCTCAATGATTCCTGGACACTCTGTTCTGCCTTCAGTCACAGAGGAGCTGCGGCCTCAACCAGCACACCGGCTGTGGCTGGGGAGGAGGAGAGGGGCATACCAGGTACGTCCTTGGATCCTAAATGAAGTATTTCAGGGCTTTTCCTCCTATTCACAACTGGTCGGCCCCAACCATTATACCAGCACTATGGCTGGGGACAAGGAGAAGGGGCATACCAGGAACGTCCTTGGATCCTAAATGAAGTATTTCAGGGCTTTTTCCTCAAATTTACAACTAGTTGGCCTCAACCTTTAAACCCGCACAATGGCTGTGGCAGGGGAGGAGGAGAGGGGCATACCAGGTACGTCCTGGAATCTTAGATGTATTTTGGGGCTTTTCCTCATAATTACAACTAGTTGGCCCCAACCATTAAACCAGCACAATGGCTATGGCCGGGATGAAGGAGCAGGCATACCAGGTATGTCCTCAGCTTGTAAAGTAGTTTTCTTGTGGTTAGAACTAGTCAGCCTCAGCCGCTATACCAGCACAACAGCTCTGGCAGGAGCGTCCTCACATCCTAAATGAGGTATTTCAGGGCTTTTTCTCATACTCAGAACTGGTTGGCCTCAGCCACTATTACAGCACAACGGCTATGGCTGAGGACAAGGAAAGGGGCATACCAGGTACGTCCTCGGATCCTACATGAGGTGTCTTTGGACTTTTCCTCATGTTCACAACTGATCGGCCTCAACCATTATACCAGGACAACAGCTGTGGCAGGGGAGAAGGAGAGGGACATACCAAGCACATGCTCAGATCATACATGAAGTATTTTAGGACTTTTACTCATGTTCACAACTGGTCGGCCCCAACCATTATACCAGCACAACAGCTGTGGCAGGGGAGAAGGATTGGGGAATACCAAGTACATGCTCAGATCTTAGATGATGGGTGCCCAAACTGTGGCCCTCCAACTGTTGCGGAATGATAAGTCCCATCATGATTCTACCATTGGGAGTCTTGCCTGCAATGCCTTGTGGGATTTGTAGTTCTGCAACATCTGGAGGGCCACAAGTTGATCAGCCATGTCTTAGGTGTATTTCAGCACTTTTCCTCGTTCAGAACTGGCCAGCCTCAGACATTATACCAGCACAATAGCTGTGGCAGGAGAGAAGGAGTGGGCATACCAAGTACGCCCTGGGTCCCTCAACCATCAAACCAGCAATTTTGTCTCTGGTGTCTTTCAACAGCTCTTTGGTCTTGCCCATGGTAGTAGTTGGTGTCTGACTGACTGTGGGGTGGACAGGTGTCTATAGAGCTCAGATAGGGGCTACTAAGTGAGATGAATGAGTGGAGTAGAGGGGGACTTTATAAAGGGGCAGTAACAGGTCTCTGAGAGCCAGAATTCTTGCTGTTTCTTAGGTGTTCAAATACTTCTGTTCAGCCGTGCGAGACAAATACATTCTTTACAAATCATAAATCATACAATGTGATCTCCTGAATTCTGTCCTCAGAGTGGGAATCCCCTGCCTGAATTCTGTCCTCAGAGTGGGAATCCCCTGCAATGTGATCTCCTGAATTCTGTCCTCAGAGTGGGAATCCCCCTGCAATGTGATCTCCTGAATTCTGTCCTCAGAGTGGGAATCCCCTACAATGTGATCTCCTGAATTCTGTCCTCAGAGTGGGAATCCCCTGCAATGTGAATGTCAGACCCTCCATGATGGAGAAGTGGGAGAACTTGCAGAATCGCAGGGCGTTCAAATACTTCTGTTCCTCACTGTAGGTAGTTTACATACCTCCTGAAGCCTGGCTGAAAAAACTCCCAGAGATGGCATCATGTCATCCTGCCTTGTTGCTAGGGTGTTGCTAAGACACTCCCAGTTGTTACTGCTTACCTGCACCATCACAGGAGGGAGCTCTCAATCCCCACACTTGTGTGATCCACCATCTCCTCTATTGCAGTATCACTGAGCTCAGAGCAACAGGAAGAGAGAGCGCATGCAAAGGGGTTTGAGGCAGCTAGGAGTGTCTTAGCAACGTCCTAGCAACAAGGCAGGATGGGATGATGCCATCTCTGGGGTTTTCAGTCAGGAATCGGGAGATATATAAAAGGCCTACACCTAAGGGCATCATTGAATTTTGGTCAGTTTGTTTTCATGTACAGCCCCCTTACCCACATTGGCAGTGAACCGACCCTGTGAAGCCCCTGTGAGTACAGAAGAACCCCTGTTGATCTGCCAAAAAGTCGCTCAGCTCCTAATTTGTGACCTGACAACACACAAGGTTTACGTGGAATGAGTGGTGTCAGCCCTGCCCAATGTCTTTTGCTAACCCTCTGAATCCCTCCCCCGTTCCTCATCTCCACAACATAGACATGAATTGTTCTGTAGTCCGTGATAAGAACTCGGAGGGCTAATTGGACTCCCTGAGGTAACGCAGGGAGGACACGAGGCAAGTCTGGATTTCTGGAGGCATTTCCAGGGATTTTGTTGCACTTCAGGAAAATATGACAAAACAGTTTCAATGGTACATTTAACACAGACCCAAAGGGAGGAGACCTACACTTTAAAACCCCTCCCCCTCCTGAGGAATTACCCCCCTTAATGACCACGCCTCTTTTTGCTACTCGGCGCTGCACTAATTCAACTGATAATTGCGCGGTCATGCAATGCTGCACCCAAACGAAATTTACGTCCTTTTTTTCACACAAATAGAGCTTTCTTTCGGTGGTATTTGATCATCTGTGCGCTTTTTATTTTTCACGCTATAAACAAAAAAAGGCCAAAAATTTTGAAGAAAAACAATATTTTTTACTTTCAGCTATAAAAAATATATAGTAAACTCAAAGTTGGTTATAAATTTAGGCCAAAATGTATTCTGCTCCATGTTTTTGGTAACAAAAATCCCAATAAGTGTATATTGATTGCTTTGTGTGACAGTTATAGCATTTACAAATGGCGGGAAAGATACTGGGATTTTTAGTTTTTTTTTTATACTAATAATGGCGGTGATCAGTGACTTATGGCGGGACTGCGGCGGACAATCTGACACTGGGGGGGAACTGACTTGGGTCACTGACATCCCCAGTGACACCAATACAGTGATCAGTGCAAAAAAAAAAAAAAACACTGACACTGTACTAATGGCAATGGGGGGGAGGGGTTAACTTTATTATTCAGGGAAGGGTTATAGGGGGAGTGTTTTACTAGGGGGCGGGGCGGGGGGTGTGTACTGCACGGGGGACACCGCTGATCGAGAGAGAGAAACTCTTCTGTCCCGATCAGCATGTCAGGAGCTGTCAGGGAACTGACAGAGAGCACAGCTACTGCAGCCCTGCTCTCTGTCACTGATTGCCGCCAATCGCCCGGGACATAGCCGATAAGGACCGGCTGTGACCCGACGACTGACATCCGCGGCCGTGATCGGCAGGGACAGGTAGGGCGGCGGCGCGCCTTGCACGCCCCCTACCTGTTTACAAAACACATGTTTTAAAACGTGGTTTTGCCTGCCCGTGACGCCCTGCCGCCGTATTTCTACAGTGGCTGGGCAGCAAGTGGTTAAGGACACCTGTGGTGGGGGCGTGAACAGAACACGCACAGAGATCAGGAATGGTTCAGGACCCTCAGCCCAGGGGCCCAACAAAGAGAAGATTGCTGTCCTAGGCAAAGGGAGATCCACGGGGGGTGTCCAGATACCTCGTGATGAAGACCAGAGAGATGCAGGCCAATCGGATTGTACATCTAAGGGGAATCAGCCGAAATAAGATACAGCGTAAGTCACGTGTCAACTATGAATCTGGCCCACCTGGCCATTTCATGTGGCCCCACACCTCTCCTGCAGCTGGGGCCCCCCCCCCCCCTTGTTTCTGTCCCCACAATATCTCAGCAGTTCGCAGCAGAATTTCCTCCACCAGATCCTGTGCTTCTCTCTGCAGCCACAGAGAAGTTTGTCTGCCCACCCCCCCCCATCTCAGCAGAGAGGAGGACAGAACTCCTCCTACAGATCCTGCACCTCTCTGTGCAGCCGCTGCTACCCCTAATCTCACCCCCCCCCCCCCCGGTCTCAGCATTGGATTCCAGCCCTCCTGTGGTCCTCCAGATCCAGAACTTTCTGCTTCCAGCAGCACAAGGTAAGGGAGGTGTACTGTGATGTAAGGGTGGGGGGCGCTCCTGACATCTGATGTAAGGGGGGGGTGGGGTGCTCTGGACATCTATTACTACAAATACAACCGGCCCTTTGAGGACAACCATATTGCGGAAATGAGATTGACTATGACACCCCTGTGAGGGGGAAGTCCAATGCTAGAATTTCGGGGCACAGCAAAGGACAATCAGCAGGATCACGGAGCAGCAATGTGGTGTCTCAAAAATGGAGTCCAGAGTTGAGTGGAAGTAATAGAGTACAATGGGAGAGTCCAGCAGAAGAATCGCGGGATAGGCAAATATGAGACAATGGGAGAGTCCAGCAGAATAATGGAAATATGAGGGGAGCCCAATGACATTCAGGGCAATCAGTAATAGGAGTACAATGGGAGAGTCCAGCAGAATCGCGGGATGGAAATATGAGACATCATAAGGGGAGCCCAATGACATTCAGGACAATCAGTAATCAGAGTACAACGGGAGAGTCCAGCAGAATCGCGGGATGGAAATATGAGACACATAAGGGGAGCCCAATGACATTCAGGACAATCAGTATCAGAGTACAACGGGAGAGTCCAGCAGAATCGCGGGATGGAAATATGAGACATCATAAGGGGAGAGCCCAATGACATTCAGGACAATCAGTATAGAGTACAACGGGAGAGTCCAGCAGAGAATCGCGGGATGGAAATATGAGACATAAGGGGAGCCCAATGACATTCAGGCAATCAGTAATAGAGTACAACGGGAGAGTCCAGCAGAATCGCGGGATGGAAATATGAGACATCATAAGGGGGAGCCCAATGACATTCAGGGCAATCAGTAATAGAGTACAACGGGAGAGTCCAGCAGAATAATCGCAGGATGGAAATATGAGACATAAGGGGAGCCCAATGACATTCAGGACAATCAGTAATGGAGTACAATGGGAGAGTCCAGCAGAATCACGGGATGGAAATATGAGACATCATAAGGGGAGCCCAATGACATTCAGGACAATCAGTAATGGAGTACAATGGGAGAGTCCATCAGCAGAATCACGGGATGGAAATATGAGACATCATAAGGGGAGCCCAATGACATTCAGGACAATCAGTAATCAGTAGAGTACAATGGGAGAGTCCAGCAGAATCGCGGGATGGAAATATGAGACATCATAAGGGGAGCCCAATGACATTCAGGACAATCAGTAATGAGTACAATGGGAGAGTCCAGCAGAATCGCGGGATGGAAATATGAGACATCATAAGGGGAGCCCAATGACATTCAGGGACAATCAGTAATGGAGTACAATGGGAGAGTCCAGCAGAATCGCGGGATGGAAATATGAGACATCATAAGGGGAGCCCAATGACATTCAGGGCAATCAGTAATAGAGTACAATGGGAGAGTCCAGCAGAATCGCGGGATGGAAATATGAGAACATCATAAGGGGGATCCCAATGACATTCAGGCAATCAGTAATGGAGAGTACAATGGAGAGTCCAGCAGAATCGCGGGATGGAAATATGAGACATCATAAGGGGAGCCCAATGACATTCAGGGCAATCAGTAATGGAGTACAATGGGAGAGTCCAGCAGAATCGCGGGATGGAAATATGAGACATCATAAGGGGAGCCCAATGACATTCAGGGCAATCAGTAATAGAGTACAATGGGAGAGTCCAGCAGAATCGCGGGGATGGAAATATGAGAGACATAAGGGGAGCCCAATGACATTCAGGACAATCAGTATTTAGAATACAACAGGAGAATTCCGGTGCAGTGCGGTTCCAGCCAGCTGATAACAGGCCGGACGGGGGGGGGGGGGGGGGGGGACACAGGTACAGCAGCAAAGGGTCCCCAGAGAGGGAAGGGATCTACAAGTCCCATCACAGCTTACACCAGGGCTGGTTACTCTGCAAGGGCATTTTCCCCAGAGCTCAGTGCCTGTGTACCCAATCACAGCCAAGGAAAGGTAAACCTGTTGTTTGCTGGCACATGATTGGATGTTAAACTAATCTTCCTGTCACTGACATGGCAGTATATATGTGGCTGGGAGATATCAGGGCCGGGACAGGGGGGGGGGGGGGGCAGGAGGGGCGGCTGCCCCTGGGCGCACACTGGAGTATTTGGAGGCTTGTGCTAGAAGAGGTGATTTGGAGGGGGATTTTGTATTAGAAAGACATTTGTTGGAGGGAGGAGTAGTGCTGTTAGGGACAACTGGGGGGATTTGAGCTGGACAGGAGAAAATTTGGGGGGGAGGATTAGTGCTAGGAGAGCGATTTGTGCTGGGGTGAGGATTTGGGGGGATTTGTGCTGGGGATTTGTGGAGGAAGGGGGGGATTTGTGCTGGGAAGTATTTGGGGGGATTTGTGCTGCTGGGAGAGGGTATTTGGGGGATTTGTGCTGGGAGAGGGATTTGGGGGATTTGTGCTGGGGGAGGAGATTTGGGGGGGATTTGGGGGATCTTTGTGGCTGGGAGAGGAGGATTTGGGGGATCTGTGCTAGGAAAGGGGATTTTTGGGGGGGATTTGAGCTGGAAGGGGGGATTTGAGGGGATTTGAGCTGGGAGGGGGGATTTGGGGGATTTGAGCTGGGTGGGGGGGGATTTAAAGGGGGGAGAGGATTATGCTTAGAGGGGAAATTTGAGGGGTAGAGGATTTCTGCTAGGAGGGGAGGATTTGGGGAGAGAGCAGATTTGAGCTGGGAGGGGGGATACATACTGGAAGAGGGGACTTTTTTGTTTAGGGAGAATTTCGACTCACAAAGGGAATTTTTGCTTAGGGTTTAAGTGTGAAGATTAGTGCTGGAATTATTTTTAGAGAGGGGATTTCTGCTGACACACATTGTTCATACATCTTGGGGGGGGGGGGGGGGGGGATTTGGCATCTTTGCCCTGGGCACTGGTAGGTAGTATGCTGCTGTGGGTTGGTACCAGGAAAGGAAAATATTTGATACCATTTTCTGTTCTCTTGCAAAGTGAACAGACTATTTGCCTTCATCAAATTACCCCTCTGAGTCTCACCTCTGAACACTTGCCCTTTACTAAATACCGTGGACTGTCTGCTTTTCTAAAATTGCCCAGTTTGGGGGTATTAATTCTGTCCTGGCATTTTTGGGGCTTCTGGAAGCCAGATGGAAAGTTGGAACATCAGAACTGATGAATATACAAGTAGACTCTATAACTTTCATACAATTTGAAAAAATGTACATGTATTTTTTTTTGGGGGAGGTGGCCTGCCTTGATGGCTGGGGGGCTAAGGTTGGCCTTGGTGGCTGGTCTTTTCCATGATAGGTACAGTGAGGAACAGAAGTATTTGAACCCCTGCGATTCTGCAAGTTCTCCCACTTCTCCATCATGGAGGGTCTGACATTCACATTGCAGGGGATTCCCACTCTGAGGACAGAATTCAGGAGA
This sequence comes from Staurois parvus, assembly GCA_951230385.1. Lineage (NCBI taxonomy): Eukaryota > Metazoa > Chordata > Amphibia > Anura > Ranidae > Staurois > Staurois parvus. Next base: position 34,565 of record CATNWA010001168.1, read on the forward strand.
TCACATTGCAGGGGATTCCCACTCTGAGGACAGAATTCAGGAAAATCACATTGGAGGGGATTCCCACTCTGAGGACAGAATTCAGGAGATCACATTGCAGGGGATTCCCACTCTGAGGACAGAATTCAGGAGATCACATTGCAGGGGATTCCCACTCTGAGGACAGAATTCAGGAGATCACATTGCAGGGGATTCCCCACTCTGAGGACAGAATTCAGGAGATCACATTGCAGGGGATTCCCACTGAGGACAGAATTCAGGAGATCACATTGTATGATTTGTAAAGAATGTATTTGTCTCGCACGGCTGAACAGAAGTATTTGAACCCCTGAGAAGATCCGTGTTAATATTTGGTACAGAAGCCTTTGTCTGCAATTACAGAGGTCAGACGGTTCCTGTAGTCCTTGGCCAGGTTTGCACTGCAACAGGGATTTTGGCCGACTCCTCCACACCGATCTCCTCTAGATCTGTCGGGTTTCGGGGCTGTCGCTGAGCAACACGGAGTTTCAGCTCCCTCCAAAGATGTTCTATTGGATTTAGGTGTGGAGACTGGCTAGGCCACTCCAGAACCTTGATATGCTTCTTACGGAGCCACTCCTTGGTTCTCCTGGCTGTGTGCTTCGGGCTTTGGGTCTCTCAATGGCTCTGACTTCGAGGTTTGTTGTCAAGACCCAGCCACGACCCGTCTTCAATGCTCTGACTGAGGGAAGGAGGTTGTTGCTGAAAATCTCACCATAAATGGCCCCATTCATCCTCTCCTTAATACAGTGCAGTCGTTCCTGTCCCCTTCGCAGAAAAGCACCCCCAAAGCATGATGTTACCACCCCCCATGCTTCACAGTAGGGATGGTGTTCTTGGGATGCAACTCATCCTTCTATTTCCTCCAAACACGACGAGTAAAGTTTAGACCAAAAAGTTCTCCTTTGGTCTCCTCTGACCACATGACTTTCTCCCATGTCTCCTCTGGATCATCCAGATGGTCATTGGGAACCTTCAGACGGGATGACTTGAGCAGGGGAATCCTTCAGACGGACCTGGACATGTGATGACTTGAGCAGTGGAACCTTCAGACAGGCCTGGACATGTGATGACTTGAGCAGGGGAACCTTCAGCACGACATGTGCTTGGAGCTGGACATCAGAACCCTTCAGACGGGCCTGATGACTGAGCAGGGGAACCTTCAGACGGGCCTGGACATGTGATGACTTGAGCAGGGGAACCTTCAGACGGGCCTGGACATGTGATGACTGGAGCAGGGGAACCTTCAGACGGGCCTGGACATGTGATGACTTGAGCAGGGGAACCTTCAGTCAGGGGCTCCCTGGACATGTGATGACTGGAGCAGGGGAACCTTCCGTGCAATGCATGATTGGAAACCATGACGGCGTCGTGTGTTCTACCGACAGTGACCTGTGAAACTGTGGTCCCAGCTCTCTTCATGTCATTGACCAGCTCCTCCCTTGTAGTTCTGGGCTGATTTCCTCACCTTTCTTCTCATCAGTGATCCCCCACGAGGTGACATCTTGCATGGTAGCCCCAGTCCGAGGGAGACTGACAGTCGTCTTTAGACTCTTCTATTTCTAACAATTGCTCCAATACAGTTGATCTATTTTCACCAAGCTGCTTGGCAATTGCCCCGTAGCCCTTTCCAGCCTTGTGGAGGTCCACAATTTTGTCTCTGGTGTCTTTTGACAGCTCTTTGGTCTTGCCCATGGTAGTAGTTGGCGTCTGACTGACTGTGGGGTAAATAAAAAGGTGTCTTTAAAGAGCTCAGACAGGGGCTGCTAAGTGAGATGAATGAGTGGAGTAGAGGGGGGCTTTATAAAGGCGCAGTAACAGGTCTTCTGAGAGCCAGAATTCTTGCTGTTTTCTTAGGGGTTCAAAATACGTCTGTTCAGCCGTGCGAGACAAATACATTCATTACAAATCATACAATGTGATCTCCTGAATTCTGTCCTCAGAGTGGGAATCCCCTGCAATGTGAATGTCCAGACCCTCCATGATGGAGAAGTGGGAGAACTTGCAGAATCGCAGGGGGTTCAATACTTCTGTTCCTTACTGTAGGTAGCTTTTTTCCACTGATTCCTGTCCCTCAGGGCCGTCCCCGAGTCCCCCATACCACTTCTGGGGCCAATAAGTGGCATAAAAGCCTTCAGAATGGACACTTTTCCATTTACAAGTTCCAGTCCCATAGACTTGCATTGAGTTCCAAGTTTGCAGTTGAACTTTCGTCAAGTTTGGAATGTTGGACCGCGAAACCGAACAGGGGGGTGTTGGACCCGTCACTACTTATTACATGTCTGTGTCCTTCTGTAGAAGAATTCTTCTAGCTACGTGTCTCAGTCCCAGCCTCTCCCTGTGTAGGAATGTACACCTCGCCCCGTGTAGGAGTTGTACAGAACGGGTCACATTGGATACGGAGTGTCAGAGACTTTCCCCGTCATTCTGTCTTCTGCTCTCAGCGATGGCGTCTTCTGATCTGAGGAAGGAGCTGGAATGTTCCGTTCTGTTCCTGAACATTTATACAGATCCTGTAACCCTGAGATGTGGACACAACTTCTGCCGGGACTGTATTGGGCCGTGTGTTGGATACACAGGAGGGGTCTGGAGGTTATTCCTGTCCTGAATGCAGAGAAGAGTTTCCAGGAACGTCCTGCACTGAGGAGGAACATAACACTACGTAACATAGTGGAGAACTTCCAGTCTACCCATCCAGAGCAGGAGGAGTCCGGGTCTTCTGTACTCACTGTATTCACACTCCTGTACCGGCTGTGAAATCCTGTCTGCATTGTGAAGCTTCTCTGTGTGACAACCACCTGAGAGTCCACAGCAAGTCACCAGAACACGTCCTATGTGACCCCACCACTTCCCTGAAGGACAGAAATGCTCCATCCATAAGAAGATCCTGAGTATTACTGTACCGAGGACTCCACCTGTATCTGTGTGTCCTGCAGGCTGGATGGAGAACATCGGGGACACCAGGTGGAGACTCTGGAGGAGGCCTCTGAGATGAAGAAGAAGAAACTGAGGAATGTTCTGCAGAAACTGATGACAGAGAGAAGAGAGGAGATGGAGAAAAGAGTCCAGAGTCTGCAGGAACGCAGGAGGAAAGTACAAGGGAAAAAGCAGATGATGAAACCGAGAGAGTCACTGCCCTGTTCAGAGACCTCAGGAGACGTCTGGAAGACCTGGAGAAGAGAGTCCTGAGGGACATCTCGGGTGGGCAGAGCGGGTCTCCCGTCCCATGTTGGATTATATCCGGGATCTGGAAATAAAGAAGGAGGAGCTGTCCAGGAAGATGAAGGACATTGAGGAGCTGTGTAACATGACGGATCCACTGACTGTCCTACAGGAACCAGACACAGGTGACTTGTGTGATACTGAGGATGGAGATGATGAGGACAGAGAGAGACATGAGAACCTAACCTCCATGATGAGGGGATGGGGATGTGGGGGGGATCTCACACACTATTACACACGGGTTTATCTGATATCATGTCTGGGGTCAATGTACAGAAATGTACAGGCACACATGTCTCTCCACATTCTACTACAAAGGGCAAAGGTCCCATCAATGCTCCACCATCCAGGCCAGACCCCCAACCCTCCCCCACTGGAGGACCCAAATATGGGGGCTGTACAGCAAACATGGGGGGGTTGTCAGGGGGTTACAGACATATTACTGGATGTGAGGACAGCTTGTAATTTTTACATATATCAGATGACGGGAAAACTGCATCCTTCATCATCATCACATCAGAATCGGCCAGAAACAGCAGAGAGGTTCCAGTTATGGTCAGGTGATGAGCAGTCAGAGCTTCTCCTCCGGGAGACATTACTGGGAAGTGGATGTCGGGGGGTCAGGGCACTGGATAGTCGGGATGGTTACCCCCAAAATAGACAGGAGAGGAGCTCAGTCAGGATTGGATATAATAAGAAGTCCTGGGGGGTTGGAGAAGGTTGTGGTGGTTGGGGGGTAATCAGTACTCAGTGGTACATGACAGTAATAGGACCCGATTCCCCGGCGGTGTCTCCAGTACCAGAGTCAGGATAGATCTGGATTATGAGGCCGGGCGGATCTCCTTCTATGATCTGTGTGACCCGATCCGACACCTCCACACCTTTTCACCACCACCTTCACTCAGCCCCTCCATGTCGGGGTAGGTGTATGGGATGGTTGTATAAAGATATGTGGGAGGAGCCAGGAGTGAGAGATCCGGCCCAGAGACATCACAAGGGGGTGATCTGATTGGTGATTGGTGCAATACTCAGCCAATAGGAGGAAGGGCAGGAAACAGGAGTGATTTGTGGAGAAAGCTGCAGGTTCCGGGGCCGTCATCTTCATCCTAAACCTCACTTCACTCCCTAGTGTGTCACTGACCAGGAACAAGCATGCAGGAGGTTCCGAGTGTTTCCGCCTTCACTGGCTGCATGCTTGTTGTGGGTCAGTGACACCCTAAGTAGTGTAGCCAGGATGGAGATGATAGCCCTGGAGCCGGAACCTTCTCAGTGTATCTGTAGCCACAATGTGTGTTTTCAGTTTTGGATGGAGTGTGGAAGGATTAGAGCCCCTGTCAGTTTTTTCCTGCTATCCAGGACTCTGTCAGAATGGGTTTCCTTTCACTTCCTGTCCTGCTGACAACAATTTCCCCGACAGGAAGTGAGGGGAAGTCTCTCTGTATTGGAGCCCTGCATAGCAGGACCGTCCTCTGGCTAGACATGTGTGACCACCAACACATTTCTTTTCCTTCACTTCCTTATGGAAATCATTTCATTTCCCTCCATTTTCTGGTTTTGGAATTTGTTTAAGTTTTTGTTTCAAATTCGGAAAATTCAAATCTAATTAAAAAAGTATCGAATTCAGCATTCAGGTGTATTCTATTCAATTATGGAAAATTGGTTATATTATTTGTATTTTCTATTTTCTATGCAATTATTTCAACATTTGAATTTCAGAAGCTGGAGATATTGATTGTATTTGTAGATTTATTCTATTTCTATTTTCTGTTTTTCTTCTCAATTCTATGTTCTATTCTATTCTGGTTTCTTTACCCCCCCCGTTCTCTTCTATTCTATTCTTTCTTTCTTTCTATTTTGTTTTTCTCTATTCTCTTCTATGAATGTATGTTCTATCTATTCTCTATTCTCTTCTAATTCTGTTCTGTTTTTCTCTATTTCTTCTTCTATTCTATGCTATTCTTTTCTAGTCCTTTATTTTCTATTCTACTTTATTCTATTCTTGCTTTCTAACTTGATTTCATTTTTTGATTTTGATTGGACAAATTTTGGACGAAATGTAATTTCATTATTTCAGATTTGTCATTTGTAAATTCAGATACATCGGACACATGTGGTACCCCCATTACTCAGGTAGAGGTTGCAGAATGTATTTCGGGGTGTAATTACATATACTATAAATCCATTAAAAATGACAACTTTGTGTAAAAAAATTATTGTCATTCTTCCAACAATTTGTGGCGAAAAATAAAATATTCCATGGACTCAACATGCCTCTCAGCAAATAGCTTGGGGTGTGTCTGTAATGCAACGCAGTGCCCACAACCCCCGACCTTCTCATCAACTTCTGACCATGGGACCTACGGCCAATATCACACCCGACGCTGATTGTATACAATGCCGCTCTCAGCTGCACCCGGCACAGAGATTTTCCAGCTCGCAGGACCACAATCTATGTGCAGCAGCCTTGAGTGCGATTGTCACTGGGATCGGTTAATTACACAATTAATCATTTTTTTTTAATGAACTGGATGGAATTTTGTCTTTTTTCAGCCAGACTAACTATGGATAACCTTCACACTGCCACCCCGGACTTCAATACAGAGGAGGAAACTCCCAATCCCATGCAATGACACCGAACTCACCATCAACGTCTGTAATACCCAATGTCACCACACAGGGAGATCAGAGGAGGAGTGTATACAGGGACACTCTTCCAGGGACAGGGGATTATCAGAAGGATTATATATACAGAAATACTCTTCCAGGGACGGGGATATCAGAGGATTATTTATACAGGGAACACTCTTCCAGGGACGGGGATATCAGAGGATTATATACAGGAACACTCTTCCAGGGACGGGGAATCATCAGAGGATTATATATACTCTTCAGGGAAACTTCTTCCAGGGCTACAGGGATATCAGAAGGATTATATTATACAGGAACACTCTTCCAGGGACGGGGATATCAGAGGATTATATATACAGGAACACTCTTCCAGGGACGGGGATATCAGAGGATTATATATACAGGAACACTCTTCCAGGGATCGGGGGATATCAGAGGATTATATATACAGGAACACATCTTCCACAGGGGGACATATCAGAGGGGATATATAACAGGAAACCCACTCTTCCAGAATTCAGAGGATTATATAAACAGGAACCTCTTTCCAGGGAGGGATATCAAGGCTGGATTATAGTATTACAGGAACACTCTTCCAGGGACGGGGATATCAGAGGATTATATAACACGCTTCCAGGGAGGAACAGTGGTCTTATTTACAGGGTACTTCTTCTCGGGGATAATCAGTGTGATTAAAATTACAGGAACACTCTTCCAGGGACGGGGATATCAGAAGAGGTATTATATACTATACAGGAAAACTCTCTTACCAGGGACAGGGATATCAGAGCGATTATAGTACGATGATCAAACACTCTTTCCTAAGGGGACAAAGGTGATATCAGAGGATTATATATACAGGGAAACACTCTTCCAGGGAAATCTCGCGCAAAATGTGTGTATATTCAAACTCTCGAAAACATCTCAATCCAAAAGTAACAGAGCTATTGTTTTAAAAAAAGAACATGGAAACAATCCGTGCTTATAAGAAACAATCCTAAAAGATAAACCAAAATCGAAAAATCGTCGCTAAAAGGAAGCTAACTCGCAAAATGACACACATAGATAATAAAGCGAAAAATCTCCCCCCCACCTGCACATAAACCCCAAATAAAATCCACGCTAAATAAAAGTAACACATCAGCATAAGGAATCACATCGCAAAAAGTGCCCCTAAACTTAGTGTGTAAACAACCACAATGCACAATGCGAGAATCAGAAAAACAACATTACAAAGATTATATTTGTTAAACTTCGATTGGTCATTTTCCACTAGTAAAACAATCTCACAACATTAGAGTACAGATGTAATATCTCAATAAAATCTCAAAAAGAAGGAAACACACTGTTTAAGAAGCCTATATATGCAACGTACCAGATAAAAAAAATAGGGGGCAAAATTAAAATGACAGAAATTTCAGAAGAACAATAAAATCTCATAGTTCCCCAAGCCATAGGAAGAACTGTGTGTATCATACAATGCATAGGAAAATCTAAAGTAAAAAACTCTAATTAGTTTTAATAAATTTTTTAGTAAATACTTTAAAGAATAGTGTCTATATTATATAGTATTCAATGGAAACGAAATAGACATTTTACCAAATCCATCACAGTCCCCTCTTTCTTAAAATGACTAATTTTCCTCTGTCCTATAAGGGCCTCGCTCCTTGTCCCCATAAGCCTCATCATCTGTCCTTATGACCTCGGGTCATCTGTTTCCCCCTAAGACCCCGCTCATCGGTCCTAAAGGGCCTCGCTCTTTTGTCCCCATTAAAACCTCGGGGCCCTCTGTCATTATGTACCCTTGGGGGAAATCTTTTTGTGTACGTTAGAGGGTGATGGGTATTTTATCCCCCCCCCGCCACAGAAATTTGTACTTAAGGAAATTTAGATGCCCATCCCTAAAAATTTTTTTAGATTTTCTTTTTTGGCGGGGAGGGGCCGTAATTTGGGGTTTTAAAGGGTTTTTCCCTTTATCCCTTTATGTGGGGGGTTCCTTTTTGCCATGGTTAAAGGGAAAGGTTTGGTTGGGTTTTGTTGGTCTACAGCTTTGCTCATCAATTTCCTCAAAATGTATTTAAAACACCCGTACAAACCCGAAAAGGGGGAATCGAATTTTAGTACAGTTTTTCCCCCATTTGGAAAAAGTATCTTTTGCCACCCCTAATCCAACTGAAAATATTGATCCCAGGGTTTTGTGTTTCCTGAGTTCTTTTTCAAAATTTAACTGACAGATTCTTAATTTCTTTATGAAAGAAAAAACCGCACCCTTCGGGCCCCGGGTTTTTTTTCAAGGGAAAATTTTGTCAAACATGTTCCAGTTCCCTTTTATCATTTTTTCGACAAATTTCCCTTTTTTTGCTAAAAATCATGTCCCGAGGGATTCTATTCTGGGTTTTCATGTAGGATGTAGGGGGTAAATTTGGGCAACGAATTCCCTTTAAGGGGGATCTCTTGTTTTAATTCCCAAACCTCTGTTTGGGTTGGGAGTATATGTAATTTTTCCCCAAACTACATTTTTTTTTAAAAAAGTTATCATGGGGAAATCAGGGGTTTTGAAAACCCGCTTTTTCTTTGGGCTCTGGGTTTTTAAAATTTTTTAGACACCCCCCCCTTGGGACTCCAATGGCCCTCTATATTTCAAAATGGGGGGGTTTGAACTGCCAGAAAGGGGCTTTTCACCCTTCCCCCCTCTAAAAGGCCCCGGGATTGGGGGGGGTTTATTCTTGCTAGGATTTTTTGGAGAGGCTAAAATGGGCCTTTACAAGAGCACACTCAAAAAAATCCAAAACCCTTCCCCAACCTGGTTTAATTTTTTTGGTCCCCGGGGAATCTTTCCCTTTACATTTTATGTATACCTGGGGTCAAATAATATCGGAACTTGCTCGTTGTGTCAAGGGTATTTGGATCCCTGGTTCATTTGCACCACATGGGGTTTTTATATACAGAAATCATAGGTGAATTTAGTACATGAGTGTTGGATGTGGGGGTACCAAAATTTGTTTGGTTTTTACCTATTTTTTCGGTATATCCCCTGTTGCCTTTTGGTCAGACTCATTAAGAAAAAGGGAACTCAACATAGTTGTCCCTGGTGTAGAGACGCCTTTTCCTCTGGGGTTGGGGGCTTTTCTTTTTCGTGGGAGGCGTGTTTGCCAAATGTTTTTCCCGGCACCTTTACAGAAGGGGCTGTGGTCAGCCAAAAACTTGGAATGGCCCCTTTATTTTTTGGCTCCGGAATTTTTTCCTAAAAAAATGTCTTTTTTCTAATCCCCAAATTTTCCCCCTTAAAAGGTGTGAGTTCCTGTTTCTGACTCAGAATCGGGAATGGAAGGGAAAAACTTTTTGGGCATGGATACGGGGTTTAAATTTACGTGATAATACGTCCATAAACAGTTAAAAACACAAATTTTTTAAATTTCAAAATGTTGTGGGAAAAATAACAACCCAAATCTGGGGGTTTTAGGGTAAACAAAAATTTTAAGGGGGAAGGGGGGTGTTCTCTTTTGGTGGTTTATTTCCCTAAATTTTGGGCCCAATTTGGCAGACTGTCTGGCCAAATCATGCCAAATCTCCCTTTGGGTTTAAATTTTAGAATTTTTTTCTACTTTTTCCAATACTTTGGGGGGGGAGGGGGGGAAAGGAAAAGCCAGAGTGATCCTTAAAGCCGCCCCCTATTTCTTTGGTTTTTGAAGTGTGAAAGTGGGGGGCCCCGGTCCTCTCTATCAAACCCCTTTGGGCCCTATCTGGATTAACAAACCCCAGTGGGGGGTTTCTTTGAGTTTTTTTTAGCAGTCCCTGTTGGTACAGCAAAGGCCTTGGCCAATGGGAAAACATGTCCCAAAAAACCACTTGGGTGTACTCAACCCCCCCACCTTTTTTGGCATTTTGGGGTATGATCAATTTGTATCCTTTGAAAAGGGGAAAAGGGGGTTTTTTGGGGCCCCAATGTTTCTGTGGTGTCTTCTCTGTGTCGTCCCGGATTGATCTTGCCCCAGATGGCACATTTTTCCCGCAAAAAATTGTTCGTCAAAAGTGGTATTCCCCCGGGGAAATACCCTAGTACTTGTTGATTTAGAAGGGGGTTCATGAAAGGCTCTTTGGGCAGATGGGCTGCTCCGTTGTCCCCACTGCGACTACAGCTGGAAAAAATTAAATTCCCGGGTTAAAAAAAAGCCTCTTGTTGAAATCAAAACAGACCCTCTTTGAGAAAGTTTCTCCTCTCCGTCTCCAGCTTTTCTTTTTCTTTCTTGGGCTTGCTGCCTTTTTGGAGTTTCCCTTTAGGTAAATTTTTTTCCCCAGGTAAGGTCTGTAAGGTGGGGATTGGTTCCCACTCCCGGTCAAACCCCTCCCTTTCCCTTCTGGGGGGTCCCTTTGGCTGCTCGTTTTGCCCCCAAATCGGGCCAAAATTTATTGGGTTTGGCTTCTGAGGAGTTTAATTTTCCCATGAGGGTTTACCTTCCCGAATAGGGCCCCTTTTTAATGGGTAGAAGGGTTTCTTCCGGGAGTTGTCCCAATTTGGGTGCTCCATGGGCTTAGGACGTACCCGCCGCAGTCATTTAAAAATTTTTTGCCTTCCTTTTGGGGGCCAAAGTCATGGGCCATCCCAAAAAGGGGTATTGGGGTCTGTATAGATATTTTCCCTTTTTCTTCTCTTCTATTCTTTTTTTCTCTTACTGGTGGTACTTGAAGTTCAGCTCCCTATGCAGATTAATTGCTTAAATATTTGGCGCTATTACCTGTTTATTTGATCTGCTATTTTTGTTACCGATTTATCCTGTATAATATTTGCTTCATCGTCATTCAATATCTTTGGAACCATCAATTAAGAAAGTGAAGTCGATGCTCGCTAATCGATCAATGTTTAGGTTGGACTTAATTTAAAATTGTGCAGCTATGGCATATTTTTTTCCTATTTTGAATCTCAATCTAAGTTTTTCATATGTCCCAGTACACTTTTTTTTATCTTAGAGGTCTTATCTTTTCCAGTCTTTTTCTTTTGAGTTTTTTCTCTAATTGCCGCAGGCATGACGGTGCTTTAATAAAATTATATTTTCTTAATTCGGCATGGAGTAGTAGTTTCAGGTCGTAGGTAGTCGCCATTTTATATTTTAATACTTTATGTGGCATGGCCTTGGCATTTAGACACGGAACAGTTCGAAAGTCTTTTCTCTAGTCTTGAAATGAAAAATAAAAAAAAACAAACAAAAAAAATGTTTTGTTTTTAAAAACAAAAAAAAAACAAACAAAAAAAAATATTAAACAAAAAAAAACAAAACAAAAAAAAAAAATCAAAATAAACAAAATATAATAAATAGTTTCTTGTGCTTCTAAGAAAATAATGTTTTCTAATTCAAATTGTTGGAGGCGGCTGCTCTTCGTATTCTTAGTGGAAGGGCTCATAGATTTTGAGAGCACTGCGTAGAGTGTTGCATAAACCAAGAAACATTTCAGGAATTCATGACTACAGTTCAGGATATTTTTAGCCAAGAATATTGCATGGAGTGGCTTCTGGCCTACAGGGTCTTTTATAGTTACTTTTTTCACCCTTGGTTTGGAGGCCTTACTCTTCTTTATCCTCCGTTTAGTATGCATTGTTTTTATTTTTTTTATTTTTAACATTTTTTTGTCATTTATTTTTTTGTTGTTGGTAGTGAAAGCCCGTAGGTCCACACAACATCCACATTCTATTTTTGGTTTAGAGGCCTTACAGCCTTGGTGTGCCCAAGTAACATAGTAAACTCTACGAGGCTTCTTCCAGCGTGGCAGGTCATCAGCACAGAGTGAGAATAGTCATCCACATATTGCAGAAGGACCACTGACCGAATGTTTAAATTATATATATTCCTTGTCGTTTTGCCACAGTGGCCAGTATGGTGCTTCATTGGGCCTTGGCATATTTGGCTCGGAGAATTTTGCGCCCCTTTTGGCTTAATGACCCAGGTGACTGCAGCTTGCTGCCTTTATGGATATAAACAAGAGAAGTATCTGCAGGGAGGATACAAGGGAACTCTGGAAGAACGGGGGCTTGGGAGTAGCGAGCGGGGGCGGGGGGGGGGGATTATTTAGTTTTTTTAGGGCGGGGGGGGGGGGAGTGAGACATATTTGCCTAGGTCAACAACCACGGTGTAAATACTTTGCTGTTGGCTGGAGTACCACTTGTGTTTAGTACAGTCATTACATGTGGGGATTTATGAGATAGGTTTGTCTCCTAAGGACAGGGGCTTCATTCACTGCTCGGAGGTCTACTGTACCTTCCCTGTACTTCTCTGGTTCTTTCTTTGGGTGTCTTCTTTTCTTATCGGGAACATTTAAGTTTTCCTGTTTTACATGCGAAGAGGGTACAAGGTTTTCTTGATGACGTGCACCAGTTTGCCTCAAAGGACTTGACTGGCTTTTCGAAATGGCCTTGGATTGCGCTGGGCTTTCAGTGGGTTACTTGGTTTCCTGGGTAGGGGAGCTCCAGGCTTCAAGTTCCACCTTAATTGGGTTTATTACCTTCTTTTTAAACGTAACAATATATTTTGGAGTCCTGTGGACCATAGGACAACTTGGGATTCTAGCCTCAGCACATCCGGTGACAACGTAGAATGTTACATTGACTTGTAAGATAGGACACATCTCTTGGGTATTTTTTTTGCGGCTCACTCCGAAGGCGTTGGCCATTCCATTTGTTCTAATTTGATGTACCAATATGGCTGCACATACAGGAAGTGTGGGTATGGGGGTTTGGGGGTGGAGGGGGGGGGGGTGGGACTGGTGGGCAGGAAGGGACAAAAGCAGGTGCAGCCAGATGGCGTGCCTTCAGGAAGTGTACTGGGCCAGGGCAGGAAATGACAAAACACAGGTGTAGCAAGATGGCTGCTAGCGGGAGGGAAGTGTATGGGCTTAGGGCAGGAAATGACAAACATGGTGTAGCTTTTTTTAGATGGTGTCGCTAGGAGGAAGTGTATTTGGGGCAGGGCAGGAAATGACAACACCGTGTAGCAAGATGGCTGCTAGCAGGAAGGAGTGTAACTGGGCAGGGCTGGGGTTTTGGGAACTAAAGTAGGCGTTAGACAAAAGCGGCCATGGCTGTCCATGCCTCTCCTTTGTCCTATTAATTCTTTTTCATCATAGGGCTTCCATTCTTCACTTTTATGATAACATTATACAGTTTCGCCATTAGTATTATTGAATTTCTTCCAACTATCCTTTATGCTATCGCTTTACAGTTTTTTGGTTTTACCAAGCATCTGTCACGCTTCAGCAAACCTTTTTTTTCACATAACATTCTCTTGTTCCTACACATGATTTATGCCAGTCCTGACCTTCAAATTTATAAGTCACCTTTTGTATACTTGTGAGCTTCTATGGTGGCACAGAGGTGCTTATTCTATTAATTAACTATCTGTTAAAAAGTGTTGGTGCATCAACACATGGACAACCACATACTCAAAAATACTGTGTGAAAATAACAAATAAAATATTGAAATGTGTCAGGCTGTCCACAAAAGGGTGTTTAGTGATATATATAATATCTACTTCATGTGTAAATAAAATAAATTAAATAAATAAATCTAAGTAAATAGATATTATCTTATGGTGATATAATTTAAATTAAATTTAAAACACTCCCAGTGCTATAATTAATTTGATTATAAATAACTAAAAATTATATATTTAAAAAGACAGTGCTCGCCGTTCGCTGATAGTGGCGTCGTGACGTCAGAGCCCCTCCCCTAAGTAGGGGCGGTACGCGTAGGGGAGGGGCTCTGACGTCACGACGCCACTATCAGCGGAACGGCGAGTACTGTCTTTGTGCGAGGGCAACATTTTAAAAAAACGCTCTGTATTGCTCTGTGGAATGTGAGTTTGCACTTGTCTGGAGACGCATTAAAAATTTTTATAAAGGATAAAAGCACTATGTGGGAATTTCTCTTTTTCATGGCCTAAATCGGGAGGAGTAAAGGGGAGGAAGAGGAGATAGGAGATAGACCCCAAACAACACGAGGGGAGATATCTATATCCATCCATCCATCCCTCATAACTCGGAAGGAACTGGGAGGCCATCTAGTGGAAGGAAAGTAACACCACAGTCTACTGTAACAGCAATAGACTTTCCACATATCTGCACAGATTGGGATGTTTATATCTCATCTAAGCTAAGGATTAGCAGTATACAGTCCTAATCACCACTTCAGGTTGCACAAGTGGAGTGATTATAATATATTTATTTGCACAGTTTTACTATTATTTATTTTTCCATACCTAATTGGTTATTGCACTTTATCATATATATATTTTTTATATTACTGCTTTGGGCAATATTTGCATTTTTGCACATGCACATTTTTTGCACATATATATTATTGTGCAAGGAGATTTGTGGCATATTACATTATATTTCTTCATATTATTAAATATATAATTTTTAGTTATTTATAATCAAATTAATTATAGCACTGGTAGTGTTTTAAAATTTAATTTAATTTATATCACCATAAGATAATATCTATTTATTTACTTAGATTTATTTAATTTATTTTATTTACACATAAGTATATATTATATATCACTAAACACCCTTTTGAGGAGCGCGACCACATTCAATATTTTATCAGTCCTGACCTTCAGTTACAAACTTTCGCTACTTTAGATAACTTTTTTAACTGCTTCATTCCTTCACAATATGACATGCCAGTAATCCTTTTCAATATTTTAACACATAAAACATTTTTTTTTTGTTTTTTTTTCCCTGTAGCAATACCTGTTCTGTCCACTACTCTTTGTGGATAACTTTGGCTACAATATACCAAACTTCTTACTGTCTTCAGCACATGTTTGTCAACTAAGACATCTTTCTTCTCTTTTTTTTTTTTTTTACCTCCTTATCTTTGATTCCACATACTTTCTAACTTAACTAATCCCTTAACATACTGCTCCCCCTCCTCTGTGCAACCAGGTCACGTGCTAACATTCCTTTCTAGGGGGTCTTATCAGCGTCTGAGTCTGACCCATCTCCTCCTGTCCCTGGTCCTTCCTAACAAATCTAAGACACTTCACAGGCTGCTCTCCAGACTGTCCTTAACCCTTAACAAACCCCAACCTTCTGTTATGAATGGCAAACATTAACTTACAGACACACATTTAGGACATAAATTTAGCAGTCTATCTTGGTGGGCCATGAGTACAGATCACTGAGTAAATCATCGTAACCCAAACATTGGCTAAGGCACCCCGCTGCCCACACTACCGTGACGCGTACCCGACACCTCCCTCTCTTGCTGGTCAACACACAAGGTTACCACAACACCCAGAGAAATTATGTGTCAAAACCCTCAGTAGGTCCACTCCTCTTCCACCTCAAGACTGATACATAAAAACACACAACAGAGACCCAGGTAACAGATAAGCACATGCAGGTATATGTAAATAAACTCCGGGCAAGCAAGGTTACCTGCCTTTAGTGACCTTTAGCAGCCGTACTAGGCACAGGAATTTTAATCAACAACAAAGACAGGATAAGCAATGGTAAGAATAGCAAAATATATATCTCACCATGCTCCCAGAGGCGATCAATCTCCGTCCCGTCCAGTTTGACTGACACCGAACGCCTTTTCATGGCGGCTGGCTGCAGGTTCATTACTCAGTTCCGGGGTTCTCGGCACCAATTGTTTTAGTCAAGGACTGAAATCGTCCAGTGCTTATCTGTTCCTGTCCTAATTTATGACGCTAGCTTTGGAATGTGCGCACATTGGAAGGGACTCACGCTGACACACAAATTCAGTCTATGAACACTTCAAGTTTTATTATAAATGAGAAAGTGAACTTATATATGCAGAATGATGCGCGAGAGTCATGTGACAACAGTACAAGCATTATATTAGTTTGATTGGTCATTTCCACAGGAAAAACAATCTCTGTCATGGTATAGGTGTGATCTTCTTCCGTCTTAATCTCATAGAGAAGAAAAACATTCTTTGTTTCCCAAATCACTCGATGGGACGCGGGGGCAGTGTGTGTGTGACGCAGACATTTATTAAGCATCAAGGATTTCTTATAGAGTACCACAAAGCCCTGCAGGCAAAAATATTCACACAAACATATGTATTAAAGTATAAAAGTAAAATATTTATAATATTATAGAAATAATGTATATATATATTTATTCAATAGGAAACGGAAATAGGCATTTTACCAAATCCATCACAATATCAGAGGATTATATTACACGGAACACTCTTCCGGGGACGGGGATATCAGAGGATATATATATATCACGGAACACTTTTCCAGGGACGTGGATATCAGAGGATTTTATACAGGAACACTCTTCCGGGACGGGGATATCAGAGGATTATATATACAGGAACCACTCTTCCAGGGACGGGGATATCAGAGGATTATATTATACAGGAAACACTCTTCCTCATGGATGGGGATATCAGAGGATTATATATACAGGAACACATCTTCCAGGGACGGGGATAATCAGAGGAATTATATACAGGAACACTCTTTCCACGGGACGGGGATATCAGAGGAGGATTGTATACAGGAACACTCTTTCCAGGATACGGGGATATCAGATGGGGATTGTTATATATTCAGGAACACTCTTCCAGGGATGGGGATATCAGAGGATTAATAGAAGAACACTCTTCCAGGGATCGGGGATATCAGAGGATTAGTCATAGTACAACACTCTTCCAGGGACGGGGATATCAGAGGATTATATATACAGGAACCTCTTCAGCGGACGGGGATATCAGAGGATTATTATATACACGGAAACACTCTTTTTTTTTCCAGGGACGGGGATATCAGAGGATTACTATATACGGAACACTCTTCCCTGGGACCGGGGGGACTATCAGGCGGGATTATATTCACAGGAATCACTCTTCTGGGACGGGGATATCAGAGGATTATATAACTGGAACACTCTACCAGGGACAGGGGATATCAGCGGAATATATATACAGTAACACTCTATCAGGGCCGGGGATATCAGGGGAATTATATTCGCACACTCTTCCCGGGACGGGGATATTTTAGGATTATATATACAGGGAAAACTCTTCCCGGGACGGGGATAACGAGGGTTATATATACAGGGAACACTTTTTCCAGGGGCGGGGGAAAACAGGCCCTTTTTAAAAAATACAGGGAACCCCACTTCCGGACGGGGGGAAAACAGAAAGGGTTTTATATAAGGAACACTCTTCCAAAGGGGCGGGGGTTTTAAAAGGTTAAAATAAACGGAACACTCTTCCCCGGGGCAGGAAAAAAGGGAAATTTTATACAGGGGCACTCTTCCAGGGACGGGAAATTTTTTTTCCCCAAAGGGGGTTTTTTTTTTTAAACAGGGAAAAAACTCCTTTTCCCGGGGCAGAGGGTAATTTCTTTATCATGGACTTAAAACTTCCCGTGGGTTATCGTTCCCGTCCAAAAATTTTTGCGCTAGTTTTTGGAAAAGTGCGGGACATTGGAAGGGACCACGCTGACCCCACAAGTTCAGTTATGAATACTTTTTAGTTTTTAAAATGGGGGAAAGTTTTGGGTTATATATCAGAATGATGCGGGAGTCGGGGGGGGCATATAAGCGTTTTATTAGTATTTTATTTGGGCATTTCCCCAGGGGAAAAAAATCCCCCGTCAAGGTATAGGGTGTCTTCTTCCGTCTTTTTCTCCCCCAGAGAAAAAAAACATTTTTGTTTCCCAAAACCCCACGGTGGGAGGGGGGAGTGGGGGTGTGAGCAGACAATTTCCCTTTAAACAAGGGTTTTTTATTTGTACCAAAAAAGCCCAGCAGGCAGAAAAAATTCACACAACATAAGTATTAAAGTATAAAAATAAAAAATTTATAAA
>CATNWA010001169.1:0-31057 GCA_951230385.1 Staurois parvus
AACAGCAAAAAGCCATCAAAGATTTTCCTGATGTTAAAAGCAGATAACTAAAGGTACGCCCTGTGTAAAACTTAGATGTCAGCCAATGTGGCAGCTCATGCGTGACACCTGCGCAGTGCTCAGGCCCTTTGAGCAAGGAGGCCACGCTATTCGTGCGGTCGCCAGGACTATGCATGAACGACGTCATTCCTCTGTTGGCAACGTCCTGGAACATAAAGCTGTTAACAATGGCTGGTCAGGGTGCGGAGACGTGGCGCCACAGATCCTCAAACGCCACATGGGACCCCTGTGGGGGGGGCTGGACTGGAAAGAAGAGGAGGATGGTTAGAGGAGGACATTTGGAGCTACAGGAATTATTGAGTAGAAATTGAGTGGTTTTTCCTCTACATCAGCGGACAGGAGTGGTGGAGCAGAGCAGAAGCATCTGGTAAGGAGGAGGAGAGGAGGAGACAGAGGAACGCCAGACGCACCGGTGGCATTATGCTAGTGGAGGTGGCGGCCAGGGAGAGATCCCTCGCATTCCTTGGCACAAATGGCCGCATACATGCTCCGGCTTGCTTGCGTCAGCGACAGGCCGCAATAATAACCATCAGACAGAGGAAGTGACTTTTGGCTGTCCACCACTTGTTGGACTCTCGCTACCGTTCAAAAATGAGTGGCCTTTTTCATCACCTGCTGAGGAGGGCGGCCAAAAAATAGACGTACTATAAAAAACCCAACTATGTAGTCAGCTGGTCTCTGCCTCGTCTGCGCCAACGTCCATTCCTCAGGACACTGTGGGCCCTGTGCGCTCGCGTTCCGCTGCCATGGCAGCAGGGGAGGGTGGGGTGGATCAGGAGCAGTGGCAGCTCCATCCAGCAGCGGCTGCCTCAGTCTGCAGTCGATGATGAGTAGCTTTCTTTCACCACGCAGTGAGGAAACTACTAACCAGCCGCAGCCGCAGCAGCAGCAGCAGCAGCATCAGGTGGACCTGGAGCAGGACCCTCAAACATCAGGCTTTAGGCCTACTTGACAGCACTCCCTGCCAACCGAGGTAGACAATCCCCTTGACTACTGGGCAACGAAACTTGACCTTTGTGCCCCAACTAGCTGAATTTGCCCTTGAAAGGCTGTCCATGCCCGGTCCAGTAGCGTGGCATCGGATGGCGCGGTTTTAGTGCGGCAGAGGGTGATTGCCAACTCCGCGGAGGTAGGACACGACTGCGTCCACCCAATAGTGTAGGAGAGAGCAGACTGACGTTTGTGAAAATGAACTCAGGCGTGGATTAGACTGGATTTCAAACCACCAGTTCCTGACCCACAACTGACTAAAATCCGCCATGAATCATGCCCCAAACATGTGCCACTTTCAGGTCTCCTCACACTGCTGGTGTGGTTCCATTTTTTGTCATAGGGTGCTGGCAGATTACGGGCCTCCCATAGCTGCTGCCAAGGCCCCTAATTCTGCCATGGGCCCCTATACCGCCTCCTCATGCTGCTGCCAAGTCCAGAGTCCTCTCATGGGGTCCCTGTACGGCCTCCCATTGCTGCTGTCATCCATCGCCACCACTCTGCCATGTGCCACTTTCAGGTCTCCTCACACACACTGCTGGTGTATTCCATTTTTGTCATAGGGTGCTGGCAGATTACGGGCCTCCCATAGCTGCTGCCAGCCCCTAATCTGCCATGGGCCCCTATACCGCCTCCTCATGCTGCTGCCAGGTCCTAGAGTCTCTCATTCATGGGTCCCCTGGACGGCCTCCCATTGCTGCTGTCTTCCATCGCCACACTCTGCCATGTGCCACAATTCAGTCTCCTCACACTGCTGGTGGGTTCCATTTTTTGTGTCATAGGGTGCTGGCAGATTACGGGCCTCCCATAGCTGCTGCCAGGCCCCTAATCTGCCATGGGCCCCCGTTTACCGACTCCTCATGCGGCTGCAGGCCCGTAATCTGTCATGGGCCCCTGTTGTCGCTTGTTGGCATATTCCGCTCGTTCAGATGCTCCTTCTCCTGCTACTCCTCTTCAACGGAATTCCGTCCAGCAGTCTTTCTTGGAATCCGTTTCCAAGAGACAACAGTTTGCGAGCACGCACCAGACGGTGCAGAAAAACTGAACGTCCTCCTGTCCAAGTTGCTGCTGCCAGGCTCGTAATCTGTCATGCGCCCCTGTTACCGCCTCCTCATGCTGCTGCCAGGTCCAGAGTGTGTCATGGGCCCCCGTACCGACTCCAAATGCTGCTGCCAGGCCCGTTAATCTGTCATGGGCCCCTGTACCCCTACCACCACCTACCGCCTCCCCATGCTGCTGCCAGGTCCAGATTGTGACATGGGTCCCTGTAACGGCCTCCCATTGCTGCTGCCAGGCCTGTAATCTGCCATGGGCCCCCCCTACCGACTCCTCATGCTGCTGCCAGGCCCGTAATCTGCCATGGGCCCCTGTACGCCTCCTCATGCTGCTGCCAGGTCCAGAGTGTGTCATGGGTCCCTGTACGGCCTCCCATTGCTGCTGTCTCTATCGCCACACTCTGCCATGTGCCACTTTCAGGTCTCCTCACACTGCTGGTGGTTTCCATTTTTGTCATAGGGTGCTGCATGGCCTCCCATTGCTGCTGCCTCCACCGCCACACTGTGGCTCCACACTCTGGTTTTGGCCCCCGTGACTGGCCCAAATGAGTGAAGTGTGCGGTGATTCTAAGATCGACGGCACTCATCTGCATGTCATACTGCCTGACAGTATTATTTCTCTTCCCCAGCAGACTCCAAGGGCATTTAAATTAAAGGTACAGTGTTCAGCACTAATATTAAGTCTCTCTGAAGCCTAGAAACACCCTTTTTTAAGTTAAATTCACAGCGAATATATTCGACTCGAATCGAAATTTTTCTACGAATTCGCCGAATCAGTCGAATCGAATTTTTGAATACTTCGCTCATCTCTAATTATAAGCTTACCTGTGGTTAAAAGTACAAAAAAAGAGTTTATTACCACTTTAAATTTCCAGAACAGAATTTTCTGCATTCACATGGTAGAATTGCAGAGACTATAGCCTGGAAACAATAGATTTTGCCTCATTCCCACAAAACAAATTTACATGCAGTTTTGATTGATAAACAGATATGCAGTTTTTTTTCTTGTTTTTGTTTTTTTTTATAAAGTGTCTCATTTATAAAGTGTCTCAGTGCTTGTCCTGAATCTTTCCAAGCTATTTCTCATTTTCAGTAGACAGAAATTCCCATAATGCAAATACAGGTGTTGGGTTACCAGTTGATAGGTTTCTGCCATGATGCAATGTGGATGTTCCAAGTTTGACTTTCTGCTGCAGTGATGTTTGTACAGAACTTCTTGGGTGTCCTGGAGTACAGTGGAGGCATATTAAATTTAGATACATGTTATCAACAAATAGTGTTAGTTTAATCCATTCAGTTGTAAGACACTTAAACTTAACATTGTTTTTACATTAAGGATGTAAATGGACAAAGCCAAAAACAGTGAGTCATTGATTTGCTTTCCTGCCTTGAACACTGCGTTACAGAGTTTGACTCCTTACAGGTCATCGGCCTTCTCTTACAATTTTAAAAGCATTCTGGTAGATTTGAGCTTTATACACATGTACACTAAATACTGTATTACAGATGTGCTGGATCTGTCCTTTGTGAACCCAAATCACTTTACTTAAAAAGCAACAATGACATTGTCAAAATCAACAAACATTGTGGTCGCATTCATTTTAGCATGGCGCTGTGAATTTTCCTTTAAACATTTATGTATACTGAATAATTTAAAGAATAACAAGCTGGCCCTTGGTTGTTATGTTGGTCTAATAGCTTCAGTACATTCAGAAGTACTGACCTGGGACAAGTATGCAGATTAGATCTACATGCTTGCAGCAGATCAAGTCACTTGAATTTGCAAAGCTTTCAAAAATGGCTTTCTAGATACCTTTTCATTTTCTCTAACATTTTTGCAATGTTACACACAGATCATAAAGCCTTAGTTTATAACTAAAGTAATTAGAAAAATAAATAATTATCACAAGGGATGTTACTTACCTTCTTTGTGTCCCTTGTGCTGCTGTGTCCTGATTTAGGAGAAACATTCCTCCCCCGATGATTCACAAGTGTGTTCATTTGTGGAGTGCATTCACTTATAGTTTATTTTTGTAAAAGGATAATGCACTATGTATTTTTTTCTTTTCTTTTTTCTTTGAGGTGATTTTGATCGTGCAAGCCTGTGGGAGGCTCTAATATTGAGATTACTGTGTGGAGTCACATATATGACAACTACAAACACTGGGGTTATAGTTTTGGACTTTGGAATTTTGGACATAATTTTGATTTTCTTTGGATTTTGTATTATTTATCTTGATTGGCAATTTTTGATTATTAATTTAACAACTTCAAGGGTGAAGGTGGATTTATGCTACTGGGGTATATTTATTATATTTATTTTAGTATATTGTTAGTGGTTTGGAGTGGTATTAATAACATCAAGGGTAGAGCAGATTGTTTTTTGTTCCTTTTTTGGGTCGGCGGTGGTCGTGAGCATCGTAATTGACGTTAGATCTACTTTGGGAAATTTTTTTTATTTTATTTTTTAATAAAGAACTTGACAAAGACTGTCTCCTGTCTTTTTTTACAATACACTTTTTTTTTGTGAAAGGGTAGCGGTAACATGCATCCTGTACTCATTCATATGGGGGGCAGGATCTAGGGGTCCCCTTGTTAAAAGGGGCTTCCAGATTCTGATCCGCCCTGCCCGCAGGTCCCCACCAGCCATGGTTGTGGGGAAGAGGCCCTTGTCCCCATCAACATAGGGATAAGGTGCTTTAGGGGGGAGCCCCCCTGCCCCAAAACACCCCTTCATGTTGAGGGCATGTGGCCTGGTATGGTTCAGGAGGGGGGGCTCGCTCGCCCCCCCTTTTCTGACCTCCCAGGCTGCATGCTCAGACAAGGGTCTGGTATGGGTTTTGGGGTGGGGAATTTAAAAAAAAATGTTGGCGTGGGTGGTTCCCCTCAAAATTCATACCAGACTTGAAGGGCTTGGTATGGATGGGAGGGGAGACCCCATGCCATTTAAAAAAAAAAAAAATAATTGTTGGGCAATGCAGACAATTCTTTTGACATTCAGCTGTCAGCGGGGAACCCCGCTGACAGCTGAAACATGAATGAATGTTTCGCTACTAGATGCTACTAGATGCGGTAAGATACCGCTCAGTAAATTGTCCTTGTTCGAAGTAAGCAGTCGAAATTTCGGTAGGTTCAAATGTTTGACCACGAACCAAACAGGGGGGTGTTCAGCCCATCACTACATGAAATATACTGGAGGTGTATACTAGAGACATCCATCGCACGACAGGATGGATTACAATTGACTTTCTGGGGGAGCACCAATCAGGACCAATATTAATCCCTCAGGCACCTCCGGGGTGTGGATTTGCACATTTTTCTCTCTTTAGATAATCTATAGTGCTCTAGGAATTATTTTCATATATTAAAACAGAACTTCAATCATAAACAAATAATAGCTCATTAAAAACAAAATTAAAATGCATTGCCTTTGACCTGTAGCTGTCCCCAGGATGCCTTTATACTATCACAGCTGACGGTGCTGATCAAGCAGAAATGTTCCACTCCATAGATCCACTTCTGTGGAACCACCCTGCCCATGCAAGGCTGCTAAACTGATTGAATTTCAATCCATGTATGGTTGGCTTAAGAGACTGTTAAAATTTCTTTCCATCTGTGTCTCATGGGGGAGATTTCCCTTGACTTCCTGTCCCATAGTCAAAACAGGAAGTGAGAGAAATTCTCTCTAAAGTTAGGTAATCCCTGGTTGGCACCAGGGTCACCAGAACTTGTGTTCCCATTGGAAGTTTTCCCCACTATTCCTGTTCTGGGGACAACCCAAAATTTGGTATTTTCTGTTACTTTCACTATTGGTGATAACAGTAAACAGAACATATAGAGAGGGTGAATCTCCTTAATGGTGGCACAGACAATACTAAAAAGAACCACCAAAATGGTAAGCTGCAACTTAACTTAAATATTTCTTTTTTTAGTTATGCTATGTAAATGAGAACATGTAAGAAATATAAAGCAGATTTTATTTCAATTGCACTGCAAACCGTTCAAATATACTCTAAGATTACTTTTTTGGTATATCATAAAGAACATTTTTTCCCGTAAGTTTTCTTTTACTTTTTTTTTTTTTCTCAAATACATTCAGCTTTGGATGGAGAAGTCCAATATGCTTCGTGGCTATATTATTTTTGTTCTCTCTTTGACATAGAAAGAAATTCTAAGTGATTTGCATAGTTAAAGCTTTTCAAATCATGAATACTCTGGTGATTTTGTATGACTAGGAATGCTTTCAGTAACATCAAAGGAAACTTACTAATTGTATGTAAGGTGTATTTTTGAATGGACAGTGAAATATTTGAGTATTTATATTGTACAGAAAAAAATTCCTTTTTATATTGCGGCTGTATGGAATTGGCAATGCCCACTCACATCCTTGAGGTAGCCTCCGTTCCTCCATTCTTACATAATTTCATGTTGGTATACTGTCTAAGCCAGGCTTATTATTAAGTACTCACATATTTTTCCCAAACTGGACACTTGTAGTGACGGCAGGTGACAGAAAAATGCAAATTCTGCTCAGTGCAACTTATCAGTGCCTGGGCAAAAGGTTCACACTGTTCTTTGTGTCAGTTCCTATTTGTTCTGTGAATCCTAATTGGTATATTGCGATTTGCCTTGGTCTGTTTTCTTGTTCCTGTTGTTAAACAGTTATTTTCCTAATACAACTCAGGATCTGAACACCAATCATCCTGACCTATGCTTTCTGCATGCCTGGTGTAGTGATGGGCTGGACAGCCCCTGTTCGGTTCATGGTCGAACATTCAAACCTATTGAAAATTTGATGGTGAACTTAGAACAGGGACAATTTACTGAGCGGTATCTTACTGCATCTGAGTATGCGGTAAGATACACCTCAGTTACTAAAATACCGCATGAGTTATATTGTTAAGTCATGTTGTATTTTAGTAGTGAAACATTCATTCATGTTTCAGCTCTCAGCAGGGTTCAAAAGAATTGTTGGCATTGCCCGACAATTAAAAAAAAAATGGTCCCACCTCACATCCATACCAAGCTCTTCGGGTCTGGTATGGATTTTGAGGGAAACTCCCCATGCCAAAATTCAGGTGGTCAGGTGCAATGCTTTGGCCAATCACAATGCACTGTCAGGGCGCAGTGCATTGTGGGGAACAGCGGGTGAACAACCCTCCGAACGCCCGTACCGTTCATGTGTTCAAGCACTTGAACGACCCGTGTTCAAGTCAAATTTACATTCGACTCGAACATGCAGCCCATCATTAGTCTGGTGTTACTGAGGTCACCACAGGAAATTATACTGAAGTTTCATTTTCAGTTATCAGGGGTTACAAATGAAGATAGGTGCACATACAGTATATGCAATCAGTTATGTTTACACAAGAACAATGAGGCTTCATTCACATCTGTGCATTTCTGAACAAATGTGTGCTTTGCCATGCATTTCAGAAATGTGCTGCAAATGCACATGGCGCTTGCGTTGCCATTAAAAATGAATGGCACTCCAAGCATAGTTATCAGGCGCATGACTACCATGCATTCTGTTGCACGACAAACGTGCTACAAATGCACCAAACAACAAGAGAAACACACCACGCTCCACTCAAGAGTGTTCTGGGCTTCTTTGGAGCAGTTATCAAGTGAAATGGCTGCCCTATATGCGATGAGCAGAAAATCTCCAAACCACTCCTCAAAGAAACACCTACAGAGATGTGAATGAGACCTGACAGCTGAGTGTCTTCAGCCACTCCCTCCTATGTACATATATAAAGGTGGCCATATACTATACAATCCGATTGCACAAATCTATGAAAAAGGAGGACCCGCCTATCTATCATTTCTCTCTTATCCAATCAGGCAGGCCCTCGCACTACATCAAGGGTGTTTGGTCCATGGGCCGTATCTGACCGAAGAGAGTTTAGCATGCAGCCCGGGCCTGTCTGGAGGGATGTTGCGTAAACATAGCAGCTGTGGCAGCTTACATTGACAAACCAGGAAAATGCACTTTTGGAGGTTTACCATGCAAACATAGTTGATGTGTGCAGGGCGTGTGTGATAAAGAGGTCAGCTGGTGAACTACATCCTGTGTCTTACTGGTTTTCACGTCCCAAATTTACATACCAAGAAGTCATGAAGTTCTCTATGGACACAGCAGGGGCTAAGGTAAGGTCTAAAAATCAAAGAAAGCTTTTATTTTTCTGCAACAGGGGTACATTAATGGTATATTAGTTCATAGAGAAGCTGGAATTTAGGAAAAAAAGTGAACTTAGCTTTTAATGGAAATGACCTAGATTTAATAGGCATTGTAAATTAGGAACAAGTTCGGGAATACACTTTTTTTTTTAGTAAAGTGATACCTTACTCTACCCATAACCCATTATTGCTATCATCAAGAGCTTTTACTAGAGGTTTTCAGGGATTATGAAAATGGTATTATAAAAAGGGTTGATTTACTAAAACTGGAGAGTGCAAAATCTGGTGCAAACCTGCATAGATACCAATCAGTTTCCAGGTTTTTTTTTTTGACAAAGATTAATTGAACAAGCTGAAGTTAGAAGCTGACTGGCTAACATGCAGAACTGCACCAGATTCTGCACTCTCCAGTTTTAGTAAATCAACCCTAAAGAATGCTAATTATATGGAAGATCAAAAATATGCCGATACCCCTAAATAATATATGGCGCTACCCCCGGAGGAGCCGCTTGTACTTTAGATAAGAATCTCTCCTTGCTTCACCCTGTAGCCAGGCAGAAAGTATTTTTCACAAGCAGGTGCATACACTTTCACTCGTTGTCTTCAATGACCAGTCTAAAGGATGTTGTTTTTGGAGTTTTATTGTAGAATTAGGGATAGGGATTGGGGATTTTAGTAGGATACTGCAAAATTAGAACTATTCACAACAAGGACATCTAACTATCCAGTTAAGTACTGTTGAGGTCCTTGCCAAGGACAAATAAAGGACTTCTCTTTAGATTACAGCAACAAGTAATTTAGGAGTGAGCAAAGTCTCTTGCAGTAGCAAGGGTTGGACGAGCTATTCAGAACACCATCCAGTGTTCCCTTTTCTCAGATCCACGTTGCCTATCAAGCACCAGAGGGGTAGCCATGCACAAGGAGTCCCCAAGATCTCTCAGTGTCTGTACTCACAATGTCCACGGACAGAACAGCAGCCTCCTTCCAATCTTCCCTGTGACACCCTTCACTGATACCAGACATCATTGGAGGACAGCTCCCCTCAGTCAGCTGAAGAACCCGGGTAATTTCCTCTGCTCCAGGCCTTCAGGTTGCCCACCTGAGGCCGCATGGCAGCAAGTGCCAGATGAGGCAAGCCTGCCTTCAGCCTGGCTTGGTGCAATCCTCTCCAGGAAAAGACCTCAAGCCCATGTGCTCACAGAACATAAATACCACTACCAGCAAGCAATGGGGCCACCCTCCCCTGCAATTAGCCAGGGCTGTATCCATATTCATGCTGTTCATCAGCTTAGCCCCAACCTATGTTCTGGAAGACTCTCATAGCTTCCTGAAGGCATGTGGAGCTCAAGATAAACTTAAACAGCATTGGAACTTTATGAGCAGACCTGGCTAATCAATTTCAGCACTCTGTCAAGCAGAATACCACACTGAATTTGCCTAACAGTCTCTCTGGTAAGCAGAGAAACACAGCTACACCTATCCTACCTATACAGATCTTAATACCTATCTAGAAGGGTGCAACAAATAAAACAAATTAAAAAACCTTGTGTTGCAGTTTGTACAAATGAAATGTACGGGGAAGTAGCACTCAAGCCATCTGAATGCACGACTAAATAATTATAATGAAGAAAGGTGCGATATCCATTTAAAAACAAAATGTGAATCAATAGACCATATATTCCATAAAAATATTAGTTCAGTGGAATTAAACCACATAAGTAAAATAATAATCATAAAATGTACTCAAATGTGTCAACCTAACAATCAAGTGAAAACAGAAGAAAAGTCTAATACATTTATATGCTGTGATAAACTTCAATATACCGTGCTGTCACCTTCTGTGTTTGCCACACCACTGTGTGCACACACTCCTTACGGATGATAATGATCTCTAAGTTATAGGAGTTCTTCAGTGCTTTGTAATGAATATGAAGGCATCCACAACAAACTGCATCCATACCACTCAAAGAGGAAATCTCAAGGGTCACAAAATTCAGACTCCAATAAGCCACCATTGCAACAAAGTCACACTGCATTTGGGGCACCAATAAGAATGAATGGCACCCAAATGTGTGCTGTGTGTTTTGCTGCAATTTTAGTGGATTTTAACGTAATTCGGATTCTTGGAATCATTTTGATTCTGCCCATGATTCCAAATTGCTAGGTGTGAATGGGGCCTCACATATCTATGGTAAACAATGAAGTTCTGTCTCTGAAAAATGATATCAGTTCTGCATAGGAGATCCCTCTATGTTGTAGATTCACTACACTAACAGTGGTGAGCACAGTAATCTTTATACACTTTACAGAATTTTTTCTTTATATTATTTCTAGAGATGAGCGAATTATTCAAAAATTCGATTCGGCTGATTCGCCGAATTTGCGGGAGAAATTCGATTCGATGCAAATTTATTCACCGCGAATTTAACTTATTAAAAGGGTTTCTAGGCTTCAGAGAGCCTTTATATTAGTGCAGAACACTGTACCTTTAATTTAAATGCCCTTGGAGTCTGCTGGGGAAGAGAAATAATACTGTCAGTCAGTATGACATGCAGATGAGTGCCGTCGATCTTAGAATCACCGCACACTTCACTCATTTGGGCAGTCACGGGGCACGACGAAGAAGAAGAAGAATAATGAAAAGAAGAATGAAAAGAAGAAGAAGAATGAAAAGAAAGAATGAAAGAAGAATGAATGAAGAAGAAGAAGAATGAAAAAGAAGAATGAGAAGAATAATGAAGAAGAATGAAAAGAAGAATGAGAAGAATGAAAAGAAGAATGAAAAGAAGAATGAAAAGAAGAAGAAGAATGAAAAGAAGAATGAGAAGAAGAATGAAAAGAAGAATGAGAAGAATGAAAAGAAGAAGAAGAAGAATGAAAAGAAAGAAGAAGAATGAAAAGAAGAATGAAAAGAAGAAGAAGAAGAATGAAAAGAAGAAGAAGAAGAATGAAAAGAAGAATGAAAAGAAGAAGAAGAAGAATGAAAAGAAGAAGAAGAAGAATGAAAAGAAGAATGAAAAGAAGAAGAAGAAGAATGAAAAGAAGAAGAAGAATGAAAAGAAGAATGAAAAGAAGAAGAAGAAGAAGAATGAAAAGAAGAATGAGAAGAAGAATGAAAAGAAGAATGAGAAGAATGAAAGGAAGAATGAAAAGAAGAAGAAGAATGAAAAGAAGAAGAATGAAAAGAAGAAGAAGAAGAGAATGAAAAGAAGAATGAAAAGAAGAAGAAAGAAGAATGAAAAGAAGAAGAAGAAGAAGAATGAAAAGAAGAATGAAAAGAAGAAAAAGAAAATGAAAAGAAGAATGAAAAGAAGAAGAAGAAGAATGAAAAGAAGAAGAAGAAGAATGAAAAGAAGAATGAAAAGAAGAAGAAGAATGAAAAGAAGAATGAGAAGAATGAAAAGAAGAAGAAGAAGAATGAAAAGAAGAAGAAGAAGAATGAAAATGAAGAAGAAGAATGAAAAAAGAAGAAGAAGAATGAAAGAAGAAGAAAGAAGAATGAAAAGAAGAATGAAAAGAAGAAGAAGAAGAATGAAAAGAAGAAGAAGAAGAATGAAAAGAAGAATGAAAAGAAGAAGAATGAAAAGAAGAAAAGAATGAAAAGAAGAATGAAAAGAAGAAGAAGAAGAAGAATGAAAGAAGAATGAATGAGAAGAAGAATGAAAAGAAGAATGAGAAGAATGAAGGAAGAATGAAAAGAAAGAAGAAGAATGAAAAGAAGAAGAAAAGAATGAAAAGAAGAATGAAAAGAAGAAGAAGAATGAAAAGAAGAAGAATTCCAGTACAGCAAAAAGTGTATCTGCAGAGAGCTCCGCTATTTCTGACAGTTCTCTGACAGTTCCTTCACATTTACAGCGGTTGAAACATTGTATCTATTTATTTCCGAATAAAAAGATCTGTATCCTAAATGGAAACAAATAGATACAATGTTTCAACCGCTGTAAATGAACTGTCAGAACTGTCAGAGAACTGTCAGAAATAGCGGAGCTCTCTGCAGTGACACTTTTGCCGGCTGATCGGGGAAAATTCGATTCGTGCATCCGAAGTTTGCTAAAATTCGGATTCGATGCAAATCAAATTTTTCCTAATATTTGAAACGAATTCCACTTCGCCAAGTTCGATTCGCTCATCTCTAATTATTTCCTTCTCTGGCCCAATGTTCTTAGTCCATAGTGTTAGATTATAATTTTATATATATTACAGAGATTATTTATAACTTTTGTACAACTGCTAAAACATTCTCACATCATTTTTTTAAATAAATAGACCCTTTCAGTGGATATATGTAGCACCCATCTATACAGTTGTGCTCAAAAGTTTACATACCCCGGCAGAAATTGTGAAATTTTGGCATTGATATTGAAAATATGACTGATCATGCCAAATAATGCTCTTTTATTGAAGGATGACGATCATATGAAACCATTTATTATCAAATAGTTGTTTGGCTCCTTTTTAAATCATAATGATAACAGAAATCACCCAAATGGCCATGATCAAAAGTTTACATACCCTGGAATGTTTGTCCTTGGTACAGACACACAAGGTGACACACATGGGTTAAAATGCCAATTAGAGGTTAATGTCCCACATCTGTGGCTTTTTAAATTGCAATTAGTGTCAATGTATAAATAGTCAATGAGTTTGTTAGCGTGGAAGCACTGACTAGGCTAGATTCTGAGCCATGGGGATCCTTAGTTAGATTTTAGAGATCACACCACAAAGTGGGAGCTTTTTTAGCATCACACGTGTAAAGGATTATTTTTAAAGCAGTATTAATTCCAAAAGCAATTATCGCTTACCAGTTCAAAGATGTCATGCCTGTATTAGTTTCCTTTTTTAGTCTTTCTTTCTTCTATTTTCATCTGTTGATTCAACCAGCAACTCTGCTGTTGTTCAGAAATTCAAGCTCTCCAGCAGAATGTATCAGCTAACATGGATGAGACTATTCTTTTACCATAGACAGGGGTGATGAAAATGATCAGCTTTTATTTATTCGTGTAAAGTCTTCATCCCAAAAGGAAAAAAATGTTTGCTGAAACTGATTACAATGTGTGAGATGGAATTTGGCTTCAAATTTTTTTTTTATTCAAATTTGATAATGTATTTAACACTCCCATCCCCCCAACTACTGTCTGCTGTGTCCTGTGCTCATTCCTCTAGAGTGGTGTTTCACTAATACAAGAATTGTGTTACTGGCCAGATCACCAGGTGAAAACAGAGGGGAAAAAAGCCAAAGAAAGGAAACTGATGCAGCCATATCTAATGATTTGTAAGCTGCAATATAATACATTTTTTGTTTTGGGTTTAATACCACTTTAACCTAAGCTGACTCATTCCTAAACTGACTCATAAACAAAGTGCGTTTTTTTCCAAGCATCTCTGCAGCCAAAACTTTTTCTTCCTACAACAAGCACATTTGCAATGTGCTTTGGTGAAGGACAATGTTCTTCATACTAATGTACTATTGTAGTAAATCAATTTAACCCAAATCAAACTCTAAATTGAAAATTTTATACTTTACTATCGCAGTCTTGAATATAATACTCATAAATTCTTCTGAAAAAGGAACAGCATCCACTGTGCACAAAGTTAGGCATAGTGTCTTTGGCACCAAGATTCTTAAGGTACTACAAAGATTGCAACCGACCAGTACTGCCCGTGATACTTTTTTTTATTTGCACTAACAATTTTTCAGGACAAGCTTTTGGGGTATGTCACCTTCATCAACGTTCAAGTAGTACGAATGCATAAAGTGTTAACGAGACAATCTCTAAGAAAAAAAAAAATAAAAACAAACATAAACAGCAAAAGTAATTAAGCCTGGATAGCTGGTGAGATAAGGCAGGGAGAGGGCTATAGAATTGGATGAAGTTATCATAAAATGTTGAATAGTGATTTAGAAAGCTAAGGTCCACATTTAGAATATTTTTTTGTGTCAAAAAGAATTATCATTCTTAGTTCAAACATTTTCTGTCAAGTGTCTGTGGTAGTGAGCCCTTGTAGATTGCAAACTCGGGGTTCCACAGGGCGAGGAGTCTAAGCCCCAGCCTGCCTCTTCACCATGGTCCCTGATGGTTGGGATGGACTTGCAGCAAGCTGGAACGAGGTTGCTGCCCCCAGGCTTGGTAAGATGGATTCAACAGGATTAACCTGGCAGAGAATAGTAAAGGGACCAATGAAACAAGGAGCAAAGTTAATAGAGGGTACATGGAGATGGATATTCTTGGTAGAAAGATAAACCTTGTCGGCAGGTATAAATTTTGAACTCAAACGGCTATGACAATGTGCAGATACTTTTTACTTGGGAGCTGTCACATGTAAATTCTTGGAAACATCCGCCCCAATAGAACTGAAGGATCGTTGTGTCTTGGTAAAGAAGGATGGCGACCATACACCAAGAGAAAGGGAGACTCACCAGTGCTGGTAATAGCATGATTATTGAGGGCAAACTTTGCCCAGGATAGAAGGTCTACCCAATCATCCTGATGGGCAGAAATGAAGGCATGAATATACAGTTAAACATTCTGGTTGACCCTTTCAGTTTGCCCATTTGACTGTGAGTGAAAGACCGAGAAGTCCAACTTGATTCCAAAGGATGCGACCAGAGCCCTTTGAGAAGTGATCTGTAAAATTGAACTCCCTTATCAGAGATGATGTGTGACAGCATACCATGAAGACGAAAGATTTCCTTAGTGAAGATGGAAGCCAAAGTGACAACAGAAGGTAATCCTGGAAGTGGAGTTAAGTGCCACATTTTAGAAAACCTGTCCACAAACACCCAGATAATAGTAGTCAGAATGAAGTTTCCTGCTGATTAGTCTGATTAGTCTGAGGTTTGGTGGTTGTCGGAAAGCCAGCACTGGGGGTTGTTGAAATATTTCATTCAGCGTTTCATCCTTTGTTATGAGTGGTTGTCAATCTTTGATTATCTTTCTTATCCCTTCTAATGCAGGATTGTATGTCGTTACTAGAGGTACACAGTTATTTGTATTTTTCTCTTTGTATTGGAGATGTTTTCTTTTGGTTTTGAGGGCCATGTTTATGCTGGTATGGATGGCTTTGTCCTTGTGCCCTTTCTTATGGAAGGTGTCTGCTAGTGTCCTGAGATAATTTTTTTCTGTCTTCTGGGTCTGAGCATATATGTTTGTATCTGATGGCCTGGCTGTGTATGATGGCTCTTTTTAGTGTTCTGGAGGTGGAAGCTGGAATTGTGGAGATAATTGCCTCTGTCAATGGTTTTCCTGTATATTGAGGTGTACAGCTTATCATCCGTGATTTGTATTGTGATGGCAGGAAATTGATGTTCATTTTTAAATTGATTGATGGGTGAAGGGTATTCATCAATGGGTAAAATTGTATTAGATTTCCTTCACCTTCTGTCCATATGATGAAAATGTAATCAATATAGCGATAGTATCTAGATGGCTTTTGTTGTATGCTGCTAAAGAATTTGTCCTCCAGGTCATCCATAAATAAGTGTGCATATCGGGGTGCCATTTTACTTCCCATAGCAGTACCCATACATTGAACATAGATGTCAATATTGAAAGTGGAGTAGTTGTGTGTTAGAATGAATTCAATGAGCCATATTTGCAGGTTGGTGAAGATGATAAAAATTTGTAACATGTAGTAATAACATCCATGTGAGAGATGTTACTGTACAGAGATTCTACATCCATGGTGACTACAAGCGTGTTTAGTGGTAATTGCTGTATTTTTTTGAGCTTGTTCAGAATATCAGTTGTAGTTTGTGGGAAACTGTATTTATGACTAATAAATGTAACATATTTTCTACAAGGCTTGAGAGTAAGTGTGTTCATACATATTATGATGGGTTTGCCTGGGCAGCATGTAGAAGCCCCCAATTTCTGGATTATCTGGAATTTCATTGATACGTTCTGAATGTATGTGCATTGGTAGCATTTTAATAAGGCATTTAATTGTTGAGTGAAATCATGGGTCAGATCATAATTCAGTTGTTTATAGTAGGTGGTGTTTGCCAGTTGTCTCTATGTATTTATTCGTATCCATCACAACCACTGCTCCTCTTTTATCCTCTGGTTTGATGGTGATGGTCTGATTATTGCGTAAATCATGTATTGACCTCCACTCCAGTGGTGACCGAATGTATAAAACTTTATTTTGCTGGTTGAATATCAAGGATGGCATATAATCATACAAGTACAATGTACAAGCCACCCAGCACTCAATTGCAATTGTAAGTAGGAGTCCACTCAGTCCGTAGGCAGAGGTTATGGGTGTTGGGCATAAAGGAAAATCCTGCAGCTCCTTGAGGAACATACCTGGGATGGATTCTTCAGTGGAACATAAAAGAGAACAGCACCAGCCACAAGGATTAATGTGTGAAAAAAAACAACACTTTATTGTGCAGACATCTTTACAGACTGTGTGACACAGTGGCACAGAGTAGGTAGCATGTACAAGGCAACATTCCTGGCACTGGATCAGCAGCTGTAGTTCCACATGCACACACAGCCAGTTAGGGACCTACCATTGGGATGGATGGCCGGTGGCTTCCAGGCCGTTCACTCAAGCCACTGACAGGGAGCAAGTACACATCACTGAGCGAAGGGGAAGGGCCATCCATCCCATTAGTGGGTCCCTGTTGCCAGGTTCCTCTGTTATATCCCCATTTTCAGCAATGCCAATGTGTTCATATGGTATACCTTGGGCTTCCAGATTGGATTCCAGGTCACTTATAGAAGGAAGAGTACATGTTGTGTTGGTTTTAGGTTGTATCCAAAGAGTCTGCTGTTTGTATAGTTTCTGGAGATTTTGTGACCTTTTTCACATTAAAATGTAAATACAGTATACAGTATATGAACTGCATACAATCCAGAGGTACCTCAACACCCCCAAAAATGTTTGAGCCGGAGGGAAGGTGACAAACTGTCCAGTAATAGGAGTTGGGCAGTGGCAGACATATCAGCTGTACAGCCTGTGCAGGCATACAGAGATATCTTAGGTCCTGAGGTTCATTACAGGTATGGAAAACAAATGCCTGTTAAAGGTCGCAGACATACAAGGTGAAACACACAGGTAAAATGGCAATTACAGGTTAATTTTCCACATCTATGGCTCTTAAAATTGCAACTAGTGTTTGCGTATAAATAGTCAATGAGTTTGTTAGCCCTCACATGGATGCACTTAGCAGGCTAGATACTGAGCCATGGAGAGCAGAAAAGAACCGTCAAAATACCTGTGTAACAAGGAAATGGAACTTTATAAAGATGGAAAAGGTTATAAAAAGATATCCAAAGCCTTGGATATGCTAATCAGTACTATTCGATTACTTATTAAGAAGTGGAAAATTCCAGGATCTCTTTACATCTAACCAAGGTCAGGTAGGTCAGAAACATTGCAGCCACAACTGCCAGAAGACTTGTCCAGGATACAGAGAAAATCCCACAGGTAACCTCACAAGAAATACAAGCTGCTCTGGAAAAATATGGCGTGGTTGTTTTAAGGGGCAGTGGCCAGATGGCAGACAGGGTACTATGTTTTGGGTCTGTGTACAGTACCTGATGTAACCTTCACAGTTAAGGCATATAGGGTGTAGGAATCAGTCTGTCAAAAGGACAGTTTCAGAGGAGATGTAACCACTGACCACTAATGAAAGAGGGGCATATTCTCACTGACACCATGGAATAGCGGAGCTTCACCCAATAAAACCAATGTACTAGGACAGTGGTCGGCAAGCCGCGGCTCGCGAGCCACATGCGGCTCTTTACACACTTTAATGCGGCTCTTCTGTGTGCCGGGTGCCCGCTCCCCTCCCTCCTCTCGGGCGGCCGCCCCAAAAGTCAGGACTCTGCAGCTAGCCCAGCAATGGGCAAACTACGGCCCGGCAGACCTTTTAATCCGGCCCGCGGAGCGTGATCCAAAAAAAAAAACAGCCAGGGCAGCGCGCTCAAATGCAATGATTGGCCAGTCTCGCTGCCACTCACATCCTGATAGCCAGTGATTGGCTGTCAGGATGTGTGTAGGCGGGGCAGCGTGACGAACGTGAGAGGAGCTAGGCTCCTCTCACAGTCCGTCCTGAAGACCGGAACGACGCGGGAACACGGCGAGAAGAACACGCGGAGCAAAGGTGAGTGAATTGACACAGGGGGGACTTGGCTTACTACTTGCTACTTACTTACTACTACTATATGAGGGATGAATTAATATGGGGGATGAATTAATATGGGGAATGAATTACTATAGGGGGGATGAATTACTATGGGGGATGAATTACTATATGGGGAATGAATTACTATAGGGGGGATGAATTACTATATGGGGGATGAATTACTATAGGGGGGATGAAATACTATGGGGGATGAATTACTACATGGGGGATGAATTACTATGGGGGATGAATTACTATATGGGGGATGAATTACTATGGGGGATGAATTACTATATGGGGGGTGAATTACTATATGGGGGGTGAATTACTATATGAGGAATGAATTACTATATGGGGGGTGAATTACTATGGGGGATGAATTACTATAAAAACTTATTGAAACTAAAAACAGTGTACCATCCTATGTATTTTCAGTTTTAAAAATGTGGCTCTCAAAATAAATTTCAATTGTGGTTTTGGCGAGATTTGGCTCAGTTGAAAAAAAAGGTTGCCCACCACTGTACTAGGACATTCTCCCACTGAACATTGATGATTGGGGGCACTTTGATAACCTCTATGTAACAGGGCTGTTATGCATGTGAACCCCGGTATAATGAAAACATTTATGGCAACAACTAATATAATGAGGGCAATATACACTAAGCATCAATGTAATAATGTAATGGCAGCATTTATACTAACTACTAATGTAATAGGGGAATTTACACTGATCACCAAGATGGCAGGGAAATTTACACTGACCACAAATGTAACAGGGGAATTTACACTGATTATCAATGTAACAAGGGTATTACACTGACTGCCTATTTAGAAAATACATTTATACTGACCAACTATTGAACAGGGCATTAACACTGACTATCAATGTGACAGGGGAATTTACTTCAACTACCAATGTAATTGTGGCATTTACACTGACTACCAAAGTAATAGGGACATTTATACTGACCTTCCATATAATTTCAGGATTTACATTGACCACCAGTGTAACAGTTTCATTTACACTGACCACCAATGCCAGGGGGAAATTACAAAAAGAACACCAATGTAATGGAGGTATTTGCACTGACTATCATTATATTGGAGGTATAAGTGGACAGCATAATTTCCCCCATTATATTAGTGGTCAATGCTAATTCTTTTGTTGAATTGATCAGTGTAAATGTCTCCATTACTCTAGTGGTTGGTGGAAATGCCTCTGTTACATTGATGGCTAGTGTAAATGTATATTTTACATTGATGGCCAGAGTAAATGCTCTTTTACATTGGTGGTCTGCAGAAATACTCCTTGTTTATGCTGAACACCAGTGTGCCAGGAGGCCTTTACTGGGGGCTGTTGACACAAATTTGTAGATGAATTTAAGGAGGTCTTCACAAGGGGGAAAGGCTGACAGAGGCTAAATATGGGGGGAGGGGTGGTTTCATTCAAGAGGTGGTGGCTGAAATGCAAAATCACTTTTTTGGCATTTGAGTTTTTACTAGGTGATATGGGGTTGATTTACTAAAGGCAAATATACTATACACTGCAAGTACACGTAAATGCAGTTGCTCCAGAGCTTAGTAAATGAAGCAAAGCTTCACTCTGCAAATAATACCCAAGCACATGCAATGAAAATCAAAAACAGCATTTTTGCTTACACATGATTGGATGATAGAAATCAGCAGTGCTAATTACCCTCAGATCTACAGCAACTGCACTTGCAGTGCACAACCCCATGTGCTATTGGAGTTAATTTTTTTGCAGGGTGACATAATGTGACTTTGTAGTCTACATTTTTGATGGGTTATATAATGCACAGATGCTGGTTAATGTAATTTACTATTACTGTGATAGGTTTTTATGGCCATTTACATAATATGCTGTAACGGCATGATAGAGTAAAATGTGCTGTTGAAGTATAATGGGATATGCTTATGTGGCACTAATGAATTAGACTCAAATCACTAAGACTAATGAGTTACTTGACTTCCATTTGATATGTTACCTCATAGAAAAAAAAATCTCCTAAACATGATCAGTTCACAAACATAAATAGCATATGGCGTAGAAATATTTGTTTTTTATAAAAATTAAATTTTCTCAAAAATCTTTATTTTATTTTACAGTGTATTGAGCTATAATGCATGTGTTGACTGCCATTTTGATAGTTATTTTTAACAATGTACATGTTAATCTTCAGCTCTCAGTGGCCCCATTACTGATAATAACAATCATTAAAGCTTAGTTGGGAGTCCAAACATCGTTTCTGCACAGGGGCCCCTTGCTGGCTTTGTCTGCCACTGGAGGTAGGGGATAAGGGAAATATCCTAAAGATTTGAGTAGGGGGAAGCACTACCAGCAGGAATGAGCTTGTTAACAGAGAGCATATAGGCAGAAAGATGGTGTCTGTTCACAGAATTAGATGAACTCCAAGAAGGCAGTTTAGGGATGAGAAAGGAGGACAGGAACCACTGAAAAGCCACATCTTTTACTAAATTGGAATATGACCCTGTATAAAGTCATGAAAAACTAGTAATGAATTGGATTCAGACACTGGTGTGTTATGAGGATGAGGAGAAGGCTAGTGGTGTTGATGAGCAGAAGACACTGTTACATACAATATGTATACCAAAAACAGCCTTTGCCCCCTCCTTCCTGTACCCAAACTACATCATTAATATGCCGTTGTCCATGGTGTTCTTCTGGCCACAACTATCAGTAATTTTGCCCAACAATGATAAAAAGGATCAGCTACTAAGTTGAAATTCAAAGCCAGCTTTTGAGGCACATGCAGTCAGCCACCATCTATAATGGCTGAAAGCGCATATTCCTACCCCTTCTCTTCCTTTCTAGCTTTTTATAATCAAAATGCTACTGCTGCATTCTCTATCATAATAGTTAATACATTTTAAATAAAATGTGGCCAATTTGATTGGTAAACTCATGGATTACCAAGCATCAAGCTCTTCCTGTCAATCAACTGTTAGGAAAGTTAGAATAAATAAAGTTTAAGAGACAACAACACACTGACATTCTTGCCTGGGAATAGGGCAACATTAGTCATCTTTCTTAATGTTTCTCCATTTTAATGTTGATTTTGATAATTTTCCTTATTGGCACTCCTAACAGATTTGTACATTCATAGTAAGTGCTGTTTTCTTTCTTTTTATACCTGTTGGTCTTTAGTTAACTTCAGAGTGATAAAGATGCTGATGGTTCTGCAGGATCTCCTAAGAGAGTATTTTGCCTTTTTTGGCCGAAGTACTTCTAATGAAAGCATGTCACACCTGTATAATCCAAAGAAAGAAGGGAGAGCTGCTCATCATAAGAGCCAAATTATGTTTATTAAACCACAGACGATGCACCAACATCCACCTGGTGCCAGAGCAACTCCAACGCATTTCACTTCTCAAAGGAGCTTAATCATATGGTTCTCAATGGTTGAATTCCTTTGTAGAGTGATAAGCATTAGGGCTGCTGTGGTGCCAGGTGGATGTTGGTGCATTGTCTGTGCTTTAATAAACTTATGTTGGCTCTTATGATGAGCGGCTCTCTCTTCTTTCTTTTGGATTATGCAAGTGCTACATGTTTAGTGATTCACAACTGCAGAGAGCCTGTCTCAACCACTGGGAAAAAAAGAGAGAGTATTAGAGCCTGCAGTGGAGCACTATTCAGACCAGTATACTGTTTAATGAAAGCACACTCTTTGGTTATGAAGCCTGAGCTAGTGCCTCTACCTTATGAGGAGACATTGCTGGGATTGTGAAAGTCAGAAGCCTCTGATCCATGACGTCATCACACATGCCAGCCAGAGCTACGGTGGTGCTTTACTTTTGGTTTTAGAGCTGTGTTATATGCCAATCCCTGCAGTTATATTTTGATTAGTTTTTAATTCAAACACTTTTGGGAACCTGTCAGTACTGTTTTGCATATGGGTTTATAGGAGCACGCCTATATTTCTTTGTAAATGTGTGAAACCATTTAAGTATTTAAACATTGTAGTGTGCAGCTTCACTTTTTTTCACACCAAGTGCATGGTATTTTTTATTGTATTTATTTATTTATTATAGGATTGTGAAAAACCTGAGGCAACCTTGGGCACTTCCAGAAGAAGTCTGAGTAGCGAATGGTGGGCATAACAGGGAAGAATGGAAACATGGGAATGGCATTAAGGAGTTGATTAAATAGGACTGAGCCTACTCTTCTATAAACTACATACATATGCTGACAATCTTTAACCTCAAAATGTGTCTTAATTATTGTTCCAGAAGCAACACTCTCACAGACACAAAGGATCATTTAAAAAAATAATTTAATTATGTACATGAATGCACATACACCTTCATTTTTCCTCCATTCCTTTTTCCTGCTCCCCTTTGTGGGATTTTGTACCGCACAACACCATTCCACATGTTATTCTCTGACATGATTTAATTACCTTTGTAAGTGCAATTTTTATATCACATATGTTTTGTTGCAGTATAATTATGTATCATATGTTTGAATGTATGTGTTTTCTTTGTTTGTTAATACTCTAATCTCCTAAAGGAGCTCCTGTTTTCTAAACCCGTTGAGATGTACCCTACCACCCTTCACTTTTGTTAGTCCGTACCTGTGAGGACACTGTTCTGGAACAGGATATCTATATATTATGTGATTTATGCCATTCTAGGGTGGTGAGAAATTTAAGCAGGGTATTTGTTTACACTTGTGGCTACCTATATGTTTTTATGTACTATGTTATGAAATGAGTCTAACTTTTAACATTATACAATAAATGGACAGATTTTTAATTTAGGTCTGTGTGAATACTCTTTTCCTGTTAAAGTGTTTAGAACCTTTTAAGTTCTA
This sequence comes from Staurois parvus, assembly GCA_951230385.1. NCBI lineage: Eukaryota > Metazoa > Chordata > Amphibia > Anura > Ranidae > Staurois > Staurois parvus. The sequence goes on from CATNWA010001169.1 coordinate 23,273, forward strand.
TTTTCTGCTCTACAGTTTAAATTACTGAATCTTTTTTGGTGACATGGTGCTCATTTTACCCACCAATGTCATGGTTTACATGATAACTATTCACTGCTTTCATACCAGCATACCCCAAGTTTCCTTTATATTTTATTTATCAATTAATGTTGCTGCTGTTACTTTGTGCTTCCCAGTGCTTTACCATTAAAGATAAAGATTTAGTTTTTATCCTATAAATTCTCTGAATCAGACAACAAAATTGCAAGAGACACACATGCATGTGTCCCTACAGCCATAGAGATATCAATCTGTCATGGACTGGAAGGTACCGAGTGGTACAGAGATGAGGGAGGGCAGAGCATGTGCAAAGGTGTGATGTCTATTGCATGTCCTCAGTAGGGAAGGCTATTCAGATGTTCATCTGAATGATGAATATAGCAGCTTCTGGCTATCAATGGTTGCTAAGGCAGCAGCAGCTGCTTGCACCCACTGCATTTTTACTAACCACTTATGTCTCCCGACCCATTCACTTACATGGCCAGAAATCTTGTGACCATGGCCAAATAAGCAAAATGGACAGTGAATAGAGCAAGTTACATCATTGCCTAAATATGGCCACATGGCCATATTTGGGCAATGATGTCACAACTATCCTGGCTTTCAATGATTGCTAAACAAACAGTGGCTGCTTGAACCTGCATTCTTACCAACCACTGACATCACTTGGTTCATTCACCTACATGGCCAGGAATCCTCAGCCATGTAAGCAAAAGGTTGGAGAAAGGAGCATTACAGGATTGCTTAAATATGGCTACATGGCCATATATGGGCGATAACATTTCCCACGTAGGGCCATGGCCATATGTGGGCAACAATGTCGCCACTAACTCTACCCCTTCCTTTATATAGCTGATGACAGCTTGCTGAGCTGCCATTCTGCTTTGTGTGTGGTGAGGTATTGGTTCATCATTAGTGCTCAGATATTGACCAGGACTAATTATGACATTAATTCCAAAGTTCCCCAATCTGGATACAGATAGAGAACAGAATACACACACTAATACCAAAGCTTTAACCCCCCACAAGTTGCAGACTTGTGGAAACCTTGCTCCTGACACTTACATTCAGTATAGTCTGCACTCAATCAGATCCACAGATCACATACACTGCTCTCACTAGCACTTAAAGGCTAGCTACGTCAAGAAATACCACTGAAAGAGTCAGTGTAAACACACACTCACAATCTCTTACAGACAGCCACCATTAGAGGGAGACTCTACCAAAGTCTAGCCTTGTGGACACATTGAAGGAAATCTTGCATATAATCTGGTGCGCTGTAATGGTTGTATATCAGCATTCCCTGTACCTCTTATTCTCTGTCAGCCAACCACTGCAATGCTGAGAACATGAAGGCTCAGCCACTTGATGTAATTTCCCACAGATTAGCAGTAACTTGTGATATCAGCCAATTAACCCATGCACAGAACCATGGGGTAGCAATATGCAAACATGCATAAGCTCACACTGGTTTCCTTATGCGGGAGTGAATCCATCCTTCTTTGCACAAACTTGACATTTACTGTCCCTTCCCTGTACACCACATACCAGCGGTACTATTTCAGGCATTGTCTCCTGCTGCTGTATGTTTTATTTATTTTTCTCCACGCATATCTCAAGTTGAGCATGGAGAACCAAGAAGAGAAAGAAGAACAACACATCATGATGCACGCAGAAAGAAAGGTTGAAGGTAACACACAGCCTAAGAAAAATCTGCAATCTGTTCATTAACCTCCCTAGCGGTCTGATTATGTCCATATTTCTGTGCTCAAAGCGGTACATTTTTTTGCATGGAAATATGTATTTTTTTTTATTGTAGGCCTGTAATTTTTAAGAATAACTCACTGAAATCTGCCCGAACAAGAGTCTAGTAAACATCCTGGGTATGTTACAATTTGAAACATGAAATCATAAATTATAATTTAATAAGTAATCATAAAAAATAATAATATAATAATAATACATTTAATTCAATAATATAATCAAACCAAAAACACTGAAATTTGAAATATAGCGCCAAGTTTGCACATCACTGAGCAAAGTCGCAAAATCATTTTCAGTGTCTGACGAATGAATTTCCCCACGAATCATTATCACTCAATTCTGCAAGTGGTTCTAATTTACTATCGCTGTTCTCTAGCTGGTTTAAAACCGCTTTTGACCTAAAGGGACGCTTTTTGGACGCCATGGACGTTTCTCAGTTTCCATGTAGAAAGAACAGTAAAAATGCAGGCAGGGCACAGGACAAAGCAGTAGGGACAAAATGTATGTGAAATGGTTTGATACAGTAAGGTTTTACTATGTGATTTTAGTAAATGTCACTTTTTGTCATTTTCAAATTTCCCACCAGTTCCATCCCCGTACGTCGCGACGCTCGCAGGGGACGGAAACCAGTGACAGATGCCGGTATCCGCCGGAGGACATTGCTGGGGACACTGCAGGGGGGACATCGCGGGAGTGAAGGACAAGGTAAGTGAAGAACAGATCCCAGAGCAGCTCCGCATGGTAAGCCCGAGTGTAGCTCGGGGTTACCGCTTTTGGTACTAAAACTTTACCCCGAACTACACTCGGGAATACCATCAGGGAGGTTACGGTAAATAGAATCAAAACCTGCACTTCCTCTCTTTGGTACTTTAAGACTGCCAGGAGCTTAGCATTTAATATGAAGAGGGGGGCATCTACAGGTAAACACTGCCCCAGGCCACATGACTGCAGCAAGGTATGACTAGAGTTATGTTCTTGTGTACTGTAATATGGCTAGCAGGGGATGTTGACATGAGGCAAGTTGTTTGAGGAACATAAAAAGTGGTTATCATCAAGAGTGCAAGTGAAATAGAACAAAACAACAGATTTGACACCATTTTTAAAACATTAAGAGATATAACTTAATTTATTTGCAAAACATAAAAATACTGAAAAGGTTGTCATCTGTCCTCTTCATCATGTACCAGTTTGTTTTCATCTTGCCTATCTTATTGACGGTCAAAGAGCAGCTGGGTCAGTAATGATTCTCTGTGTCAAAGTGTACCTAAACCTAAAAAACAAAATCACACAATTGTCTTTACTAGGTGCAGCCAAATCATATCACCCCCAGATGTCACATTTGTGCTTCCTTTTTTATGCTGACAATGCTAACCACACGTTGGTAATCCCATAGTAGTGTTGTCAGCTCTCCATGCTTGCTCCTGCACTTGGGCTACAGGACACAGTGTTCATATATGACACACCTGCAGTTTTGGTGGTGTTGTTGGTGTTTTGCTTGGCTGAATGCTGCGGTTGACACCACACCCCATGCCCAGGAGTGCTTAGCTGATCCCGGTGAGATTGTGGACTCCACCGATAAAAATACATAACTATCGTATTCTAAAGAATTTTCTTCATTAATGATGCTTTAAATACACATGAAACATACTCTTATTTGCTTTGCAAATATGCTGCCATATTTGCAGATCCACCATTCACATAGAAATACAAGGCCAAACACTTGGTATCCCAGTATCAGATCTATTGAAGAGAGGGACTGCAACTAGTTTTTTGTAAGAAAAAAACAGCCTGATAAACCCTTCCATGGATCCTGTAACATGAGGTGATCACTGACAGGGTGGTGTGATACTGGCTACATGTTAAACTGATGTTATCATCTAAATCTGCCTTTTTTATGGAATGTAAAAACTTTGAGAATTATGCATCTACATTGAAATGAGAAAGGTTTTCCGTAATAATGCTTGAAATATTTCCCTCTTTGATTAGTCAAGCATATGCTATGATCCAACAGCTCTTGCAACCTCTGCAGTTTATTTTGCCCACTCTGCTGCAAACGCTTCATTGGCCCTCAGTAGTGGCCCCCAGTCTTTTAATAATGCATCAGGATGCTGGCAACAGGATGGTAGATATTGTAGACCTTTAATGGCTTTCAGTTCCAATGGATAGCTCTGGGCTCGGGTTTACTTTAAAGGGGAGCTTAACTCCCCCCCCAGGTCAGGGTAATCGTATAACCAATCCCTTCTTACTTGGTATGGCAGGTTGAGCTAGATTTGCAGATTCACCTGCCTACGCTTCCATATTCTTTGTGACGTCATCAGGAGGTTGTCTCTTCCAGCTCCTAGCAGCCAGCCTCCTAATGACGCTCAGTGGTTTTTACACATCCCCAGAACCTCCTGGGATCTATGATGTTAGTAATCCAGGAGGCTTTGAGCGGGGTGGATATTATTCTGGCCTAGGCCAGAAATTGCAGAAGCCCAGGCTGTGCTCTGCAAAATGGCATGAAAATCTCAATAATTACAGAAAAGGGGAAAAAAGAAGAGCCCATATAAATAAAATTCCATTTTAAAAAGTTCACACAGATGATGGCCAAGACACTTCTTTTCACAATCTAGGTAAATGGCATGCACACTTCACAACCTCTACTGATCCATATGCCCCGCTGGCCCCAAAAAGCTGGATAAGATTCTTCTGGCATCACTTTAAGGTAATTTATAACAGAGTCAAGAGGAAATACATCAAATTCAATGACTTACTACTTAACACCAATTACAAAACCTGATTATATCTTTTAACTACAATGTAAGAAAACACTATCCTCAGTATCTATAATGTATTGACATGTAATAAAATATGCCTAATTAGATATAAGGACTGTGATAAGATATTAACAGTGGTAGTTGCTTGTATCAGTTCATGGGTATTTCATCAGGGGAAAACTGATTAAATCAGGGCTTATTTAAGCAGAATTGTAATTGATTGTAAAGGAATGGTAAAATAAGTCTCTGTATAACTATGAGCTTCTGTTCTCTACACATCTAGTTGGTATTTAATGCAGCTTCGTTAGCTTGTAGGCATGTGGAGTTTAAATACTGTCTGCAATCTGGTGCCATGCTGATTTACTAATCCTTGATCTTAGCTGAACATGATCACAGGCCTTGCTTCTGTTCTTAGGGGATAGGCTTACTGTTAATTGACATAGTCTGGCTACTTCCCAGAAGAACTGTAATGTAGAAAAGGGAAGAACTAATACAGTAACAGTGAGCTGGGCTGTTTCATTTAGATGGAAATAAAGTCCTTCTCCTAATGAATATTGACACAGTTGCAACTCGTTTCTCTTGTTTCGTGGCTTGTGGCGTTTAAACTGCCTAATAACAGAAACTGTCCATTTGCTTAAAGGAAGTCAAGTTCAACTGCGTTTTTATTTATGTGTCAAATTTGATATCAATTTAAAATAGAGATTCGTTTCATGAACAGAATAAATAGACTTTAAGGCTAACCTGTTCCCTGGGTTTATAGAAGCCACTACCCAATCTATACAGTTGCACTGTGATTTCATATCTCCTACAGAATTACAACTCTGCAGGAACTTGTATCATTGCCTCTTTAAAAGATATGGTATTCACATATCATCACTTCCATCTTAAATCCATAATAGAAACCTCATTTAGGGATTGAAGCCAAAGGCATGCAAATTATTCTTTCATGGCTCTGTGGCCAACTGGGCATTCTGAAACTGTGGTTATGGCACACACATAGCTTTAATATAGAGCCATTTATTAAACCTACATATGGCTGTTTTAAAGTATCCCCAAATGCAACCCTTTTTTCATTTGCAAATTTGGATATTTAATTTTATTTTCTGAAGTTGATGTAGAACTTCACATATAAAAAAGTGCAGCGCTTATATATTAAAACATGCAAAATATCAAAGTGCAAGAGTATATAACTGCAAAACGCAGGCAGGGTACAATTTTATGCTGCCCCTTATAGTCTTAATTGACACAAATGTTCACAATCTCCCAGTGAGTAGGGTGAGTTGAAGGATCAAATGGATCCCTGTTGACACACGGTGATAGCCAAAAAAAGGTGATGTATGGTGATATCCAAAACTGGTAAAAGATTGTGCACTCACCAGATGCACAACCAATATGCGCATGTAAGAGATAACCCCTCTCAAGGTATGATTCCAGGACTCATCAAAGGCAAAGTCTGGTCAATTTCTGCGTTGTAGACCCTCAGCTGTCATGCATGGCTCTGTCCCCTATTGCTCTTTGCTCTGCAGGTAGTTGGAAGCTCACCAGAGAGCCCCAGAGAGAAACAAGGAGGCCAGAATAGCGTGATACTGCTTAAACATGCGTGTGTTTATTTCATCCAGCAAAAAGGGTATAATAAGACAATACTGACCAGACAAGAAAGTTGGCCGCCGGGACCCCAGTGGTGCCGGCGGTGGTAAAACGTCACTGTGCCGCAGTTCCTCTCTGACGCGTTTCGTGCCACCGCACTTACTCATAGGGGGTATGCTCTGGGCGCAGGACGTTTGATAATGCATATATATAGAAAAATCCGCGCACGTTCAATAAACGTGTGCCATTTATCACGATTTTTTTTTATATATATGCATTATCAAACGTCCTGCGCCCAGAGCATACCCCCTATGAGTAAGTGCGATGGTGGCACGAAACGCGTCAGAAGGGAACTGCGGCACAGTGACGTTTCACCACCGCCGGCACCACTGGGGTCCCGGCGGCCAACTTTCTTGTCTGGTCAGTATTGTCTTATTATACCCTTTTTGCTGGATGAAATAAACACACGCATGTTTAAGCAGTATCACGCTATTCTGCCTCCTTGTTTCTCTCTGGGGCTCTCTGGTGAGCTTCCAACTACCTGCAGAGCAAAGAGCAATAGGGGACAGAGCCATGCATGACAGCTGAGGGTCTACAACGCAGAAATTGACCAGACTTTGCCTTTGATGAGTCCTGGAATCATACCTTGAGAGGGGTTATCTCTTACATGCGCATATTGGTTGTGCATCTGGTGAGTGCACAATCTTTTACCAGTTTTGGATATCACCATACCTCACCTTTTTTTGGCTATCACCGTGTGTCAACAGGGATCCATTTGATCCTTCACCTCACCTTACTCACTGGGAGATTGTGAACATTTGTGTCAATTGAGACTATAAGGGGCAGCATAAAATTGTATCGAAAAAATAGAACAGAAAAAAGCCACCTGTAAAGGCACAAATAGTTTTGTGTCCTAGTACTATCTCCGACTCACTTATCATAAAAGTGTGGATTTATAAACCGGGAAATGCATAGTAAACAATGTGGTAGTGTGACAAGAGCAACACCACCTAGAAAAAAGAGGTTACTTAAAGATCCACGCGGAGTAATGTAGGTTCAATAGTTACAAAGAGTACTTTATTTGATCACATAGATCGTAGGGAGGTTAAGCAAAAGCACGGTGAACATATCAGACAAATAAAATCATTTAAAAGCACTTGGCGTCCTCATTCCTGGGTGATTTTGGCACATAGGGAACCATATGAGGCAATGGGGTATTATCTAGCTATATGATCCTAAGTTTCCATATAATTCAAGCTTGTATTTAGGTTAGCCATGTATTCTTCAGACGTATTCTTGGTATAGGCCAGGATATGTAGAATAGCTTCCTGGTAAGTGGAAACTGGAACAAAAAAATATATAGTCTTAAATAGCACATGGATCACACCATAACTGCCCCATTCAGAGATAGATTGGTACTTTCATTACCTTCTCAGTGACTTGGCTGTCATACCAATATGATGAATGTAGAGACTTCCTGGGTAACCACCCCAAGTGAAACAAAGTCCACAGTAACAAGTGATTCTAGAGATATAAATAAAAAATTATATAGATCATACACATCAAGCAGAATCCCTGAATAATGAAAAACAACAAAATAAAATAGAGGTATATATTACCATTAGAGATGAGCGAATCG
>CATNWA010001170.1:0-45958 GCA_951230385.1 Staurois parvus
CTCCTCTTCTTCTTCTTCTGAGGATGAGGATGAATAAGAAGAAATGAAAAGATGAATTAAAGAATAGAGAGGATGAAAATAATAATAATTCCAAGCCGGCAAAAAGTGTATCTGCAGAGCTCCTCTAAGTGGTATCTGCAAGAATAGAGGAGCTCTGCCAGATACACTTTTGCCGGCTTGGAAATATTCTTATTTTTTTCATCCTTCACTTCTTCTCTTCTAATTCTCAGAAAATGAAGAAGAGGATGAGTGATGAGGATAAGAGGAAGAAGAAGAAGAAGTAGGATGAAAATAAGAATAATCGCAAACCAAGTAGGAGAAAATAAGATTAATTCCAAGCCGGCAAAAAAGTAAGGATTGAGGATGCAGATGAGTCCTCTAGAATTGTTTCTCCTCTAAATTGTATCTGCAGAATAGAGGAGCTCTGCAGAATACAACTTTTTGCCAGCTTGGAATTATTCTTATTTTAATCCTACTTCTTTCTTCTTCTTCTTCATCCTCATCCTTAGAAGAAGATAGAGGAGGATGAGGATGAGGATGAAGAGGGAAGAAGAAGAAGAAGTAGGATGAAAATAAGAATAATTCAAACCGGCAAAAAGTGTATCTGCAGAGTTCCTCTATTTCTGACATCATCTCTAATAACAAATCATATCTTTATTAGATTCAAGTACAGAAACAAGCAATATACAGAAAGGTCTGGCATTTATTGGTGCTAGTCACGGCATTGATAATTTTTTTCCTCTCTAACCCTTTGCAAATGCTATGCTATGCCATTTTATAAGCAGCAGCTTTTATGACTATTCTATTTAATGAGTATTGACAAAAAATAAGCTTTAGAGAATTACATGATGTAAATTCATCAGTTATTGTCATTACGACACTACTGTTAACTCTGTTAGCTGACATGGGCATGCTTTAAAAGTTATTTCTGCCCCATGACTAAAATAAATGTAAGATATGGAGTAGAAATAATGTTTAAAACTGCACAATAGCAACATGTCAGCTAAAGGTAAGCAAGAGCAGAGTTGAAGTTTGCTTCTGCAAATTTATTCAGGTAGAACATCATAATCCCAAATCCACTTTATCCTAAAATTTTCTTTGTCATCAGCATAGAACTGCAGAGCTGAATGTGTCAGAACTTTTGGCTTTGGACTGAAACTGGTTAGTATATTTATTAATAGTATTGTGTCAAATTCAGCAGCCTATGGATGAGCAGAGTCATTTCAGAAAAACTGATTTCTCTTTGACATTAATGATTTTGATTGGTGAAGTTTGGCCAAAGATTAAACTTCTGTTTTTGTTCACTGTCCTGCTAAAAATAAATTTTCCGTTATTTAGAAGGTGTTTTTGGAGGAGGCACCTTATTTAGAGCAGTGTTGTTTATTGTGTTTAGTGCTTGTTATTTGCTTACCAACAATTTAATTTTTTTTAGTGTCTGTGAAAAAAACATAAAATAACGAGGCTGATGAGTTGCTGTTTTTTTGGCACAAAATAGGTCCAAGATAGTTGAATGGAGCTTCAGTAACTCTCAGGGCCTATTGGAAGCCCATTATACAGAGCTGTAACACAGAAGAGATCAGAAGATCCCCCAGGGATATCATAGTCAAGCATATATTTTATAAAACAAAGGAGTCTATTATGTTGGCTGCTAAAGGTTGAAAGGAACAGTTGTTTCAGTATCCTCCTTAATATTAGATCTTTGAAAACCTTTAATTTACCACAATACAATGGCACAGGAAGCAAAATCCACACTTTTAATTCTAAAGGGAAGCTTTACAATCCAGTTACATTGGGGCCTCCATAAAACTCTTAAGGATCTTGAGCTTCTACCAAAAGACTTTACAGGTTCCACTGCAATCTACCCCCAGTCAGCAGTCAGCAGGCCTATAAGAGAGAAGACATAACAAGACTCCACAGCAAGGCAAACTAGGATGAGAGCATGTCAATTACTATTAGAGGTCACCTTACATGTTTATTGTACCTATGACTTTTTAGGAACAGGCTGCTGCACTTTGTGTGTTTTGGTGGCAATACCCCTGGACCCTTCTGCTGAAATGGCAGAGAAATTTAAATGTTTAAATTATTTAACTTTTACTCTCTGTTGGGGTAAGGGCGTTACTTTTTATATGAAGGACTCCTCAGTCCATCCATTTTTTAGCATTGGTGGTAATTTCCACACTTTGACAAGGTAATTATATTTTTGCTGTATTATTATTATTATTATTCAGGATCTTTTTGTAGGGCCAACAGTTGTGAAGCACTTTAAAAAATGCAGGGAGGCAGTACAGTTACAAACAATTCAATACAAGAGGGATCTGAGGGCCCTGCTCATTATAGTTTACAATCTTAAAGGAAAGGTCAAGTAATACAAAGGTAATAACTGTTAGGAATGAGTTGATGGAGAAAGTAAAAGTACAGTTTAATAGTTAGAGGTACTATAGGCTTATTGGAAGAGATGGATTTTCAGAGATCACCTAAAGATAGATAGAATGGGAGATAGTTGTATAGATTGGCATAAGGCATTCAGGAAGATGGGAGAGGCTCTGGAGAAGGCTTGGAGGCAAGCATGGGAAGAGGTGGCAAGAGAGCTATAAAGGGAGTGTTGGGAAGAGTTAAAAGAATGTCTTGGTTGGTATTGTGAGAAAGGGTTGGTGATTTATCTGAGGGAATGAGTTGGAGTTGGGAATGCCTTTGTATATGTTGTTGTTAGTATTTTTAATTTTATTCACTGGGTGAGCAGACGCCAATGAAGGGATTGGCAGAGAGGGATAATGAACACCAAATGGTCAATAAATGGATACTGGCAGCCACTGCCTCATTAATGTGCTCTTCCAGAGTTCACTGGAGTTCTGGACTGTAGATGGGGCATGAATGACTGGCTCAGGTTGTCAGTGGCTCACTGAGAGGCTGAGCTAGATTCTGGTTCAGGAATATGATTAGCTCCCGACATTAAAGTCATGATCTCTCCAAAATCTTGACTGGAGTGATGTTGGCTAACAGCAGGATTTAGCCCGCTGTCAGTTGAATACAGGTCATTGGAGTGCACAATGAAGTGCAATGTGAGAGGTAGGGTAAAAGAGCTTTGACCATACTTCTTTATTTTTTTTTTTATTTAAATATTTATTAATTTTTAAGTAAATAAATTGTACAAACATACGCTTTTAAAAACATTAACACATTTTCAGTACATTTATCATATCACCTGTCCTACCCCACCTACATACCACCACCCCCACCCCCCTTCTGCTCTGCATTTTCCTATTCCTTTCTGGAGATCCACGTCCTCCAAAGAGAAGAGAAAAGTGTAACCATATTATTTTGTATTATTCCCCCATACATTCTTTATTTAACTTTTTAAATTTTTAAACTCCTCCCATTTGTTCCATCTTATATAATAACTCTCCATCTTATCTCCGTTCATATGGTAAAGTTCCTCCATCTTACATATTTGATCTACCCTACCAACCCAATCCTCTATTTTCAGCACCTCCTGTCTCCGCCAGAACTTGGGTATCAAGCCCTTTGCTGCATTCAAATAATACAGTACACCAGATTTTCTAGATTTTTTGACTGAAAGCTTGGTACTATGGAAAAGGAAAGTCTCTGGATCTAATATAATGTCAACCTCTGTAATTTTCTTAATCAAGTTCACTATTTTCTCCCAGTACTCCTGTATTTTAGGACACTCCCACCATATGTGATACATAGTGCCTCTACTTCCACATCCCCTCCAACACAAAGGTGAATTATCTTCACTCAATCTATGTGCCACACACGGTGTAATATACTATCTTGCCAAACATTTATAGTTCATTTCTACCTCCCGCATATTTACATTTTCATGAATTAATCTATACATTTTCCTCTGTTTTTCCTCATCTATTATTACACCTATATCTCTTTCCCATTTTTCTATATATGGTGGCCTTATATCTGTGTTTATTTCAGTGAGAATCTTATATATTTTAGAATTTCCATATTTCCCATCCCTCGGTGTGTCAAATAACTGCTCAAAGGGGTTCCAGTCCTTTTTCGTTCTTAAGGGCTTTGGAAACTTCCCTACAAAGTGTTTCAATTGAAAATAACACCACTCGTCCATTCTCGTGAAAACTTCATTTCATCCCCCACCATTATATCCCTCAATTGTGCATCTTCCTTCTTAATCCACTTTCCTGTGATACCTTCTTTACCCAGTGGAAAAAACTCTGTAGACCCTAAGGGCATTAACAGTGAATTAAATTCCCATCCCATCTGTCTGTGCAATACATCCCAAACTCTTAAAACATTTAATGTGAACCAACGTGTGCTATCTGCTACTCCTCAGTGTTGTGTGGGCACCCATATGATCCTACTTAAATTAGTTTTACTTAGTACATTTTCAATTTTAACCCAGCTTTTCCCTTTTGCGTTATGTGTCCAGTCAAAAATTTTTGCCATTATTACCGAGTTATAGTATCTTTTGAAATCTGGTACTCCCAGTCCGCCTTTCTCTTTATTTCTACTTAACTTTTCATAACCTATTCTTGGTTTTTTATTCCTCCAAATATATCTTGTTATCATTTTTTTAATTATTTTAAAATATGCTTCTGGAAGTTTAATTGGTATCATTTGAAATGTATATAAGATTTTTGGAACAATCACCATTTTTTATCAGATTTATACGACCTATCCATGATGGGGTTCCCCTTCCTAATTTCCTTAGTTCATCCTTAATCTCATTTAACAGTGGGATATAGTTTAATTTATATAAGTTCTTAGAGGAGGCAGTTAATTTTATTCCTAGATATTTTAATTCTTTTTCTCTCCAGACGAACGGGAAATTCCTCTTGTATCTTATTTTTCTTTCTATTTGGAAGATCTCTGTTTTTGTTGGAATATTTTTTTTTCTCTAATATAAGCCTTGTGAGCCTGTAAGCCGTGTACCGGGGTGGGCTCCCCAGGATACAGTGAAGTCACGAACGAGGAAAGCAACCCCAACACCAGCTTTTGCCACAACAGAATTTTACTTAGATGCGGCAAATAAACAAAACCACAAATGCTGGAAACGTAACAATACATTTACATACACCCAGCCCAAAGGCTGAGACCCTTGTGCTGCACAGCACAGTGCCTTCTGATGGATGAAGGTAGAAAGTGAAGTAATTTACCTACTGGCGGGCACAAATAAGCTGCCACACCTTACCTGTTATTACCCTAAAAGAGCAGGAATCAGTGTATGGATGTACGGTATGGGCTAGCCTGCGGTGCAGCACAACAGCTTACAATCTTACACAAATCTACAGTATTCCCTCTCCAACAACTGGTCCTGTAGCACGTGCCTGAGTATTCCTTCTGAGCAAAAAACGCCAGTCTGGCTTGAGTTTGTAGGATTTTATCAGCTCTCCAATGTGAAATGTCACTTTAAGTTGTGGAGTCCTTCCAATAATCAGTAACAACACTTGTGGCCTGACACAAACAGAAACCCTAACTAACTAACTATAGGCCTGGACTTAGTCTCAAGGCGCTAACACTGAAATGAGGTGCGTGCACGAGCTTACCGACCCTACTCTGCTTTGCATCCGCTGGTGACTCTGAACAGAACAAATGTCTCACCAACAAGCATTCGGTTTCGCTGTATATGTTGCTTAGTTCCTCTGCTCTCATCAGCCTTCCTGGCAGCAATCTCATCAGCATTCCTGGCAGTAATCTCATCAGCTTCCTGGCAGCAATCTCATCAGCATTCCTGGCAGCAATCTCATCAGCTTCCTGGCAGCAATCTCATTAGTTTCACTCAGCTGCAGCTCTGGTTACTGAGAGATGCTTTCACACCTGGATGTCATCAGATTCTCAGCTCACACGGCCCCTTATTCACCATGCTCCAAAACATGGCTTCTCTCTCTCCTTCCTGTTCTCTCCAACTCTGTGTGCAAAACCCCACCTCTGCATGAATATACAAATATCTATGCAGTCTGAGGCTGTGTTAGAAAAACAGTGACATCTTGTGGCTAAACCGCAAAATGTCAGTCAAAACATTAATTTACTTCCACACAAACAGTGTTCAAACAATGAGAGCTGTTTCCCCATCTCACAAGCCTCCCACACTGTTGCTACAGACACATCTCCTGTATCATTTTACCTCGAAAAATTGCTCTATCTCTTTTTTAATTCTTTCAGTCTCTTGATCCAGGAGAAGTGCCTCATTTAATCTCCATACTTTTTCCCCCTTCAGCTCCTTTCCCCATAATAATTTCATTGTAACAGGAGCAGGGTCCGATATTGACATTACTTTTATTTTTACTTTGACCAGAGACTCTATAAGTTGATGTTCCAACAGTATATAATCCAATCTTGAATACATCTCTTGTGCATGTGAGTAAAACATATAGTCTCTGTCCTTCATATGCTTAATTCTCCATATATCCACAAGATGACACTGAAATATCATCTTCTTCAAGGATCTCAGAGACTTACTCTCCTCCCTTTGCACAGGAGATGTCATATCTATCTGCGAATCCATGCAAAGATTGAAATCTCCCACCACGATCAAACCACCTTTTTTGAAATCTATTAATTTTTTCAAAACATTTTTCAAAAATATCTCCGGTTTATTATTCGGACAATAAATATTTGCTAATGTACAATCTATTTTCTATAATCTACCCTTTAAAAACAGAAATCTCCCTTCAGGATCTACTAATCTGTCCTCCAACTCAAAGCTTATATTTTTTTCGCGAATCCTATTGCCACTCCCTTAGCGTTTCTAATTGGGGAGTCTGCATAGAACCACACTGGATAGTATCTAGAATTTAATTTCAGTTTAAGTTTAATTTAAGTTTGTTTCCCCAAATGTGTCTCCTGTAAGAAAACCACTGAAGACAATCTGTGCTGAAGCTCCTTAAATATCCTGAATCTCTTCCCGGGGCTGTTTAATCCATTAACATTGTAAGTTACAAACTGTATCTCTTCCATTCTTTCCTTACTCTCCTCTCCTCCGTCCCCTCTCTCCTCCTCTCTTTTCCATATCTTCTCCAGACTAATGTATCTCCTACTATATCGCAGAGTCTTAACCTACCTACGCTCTCCTCAAACCCTTAACCCCCCTCCCAAATCTTCAGGAAATCTCAGTCTAACTGTAACTCCATTTTTCCATCCTATTAGACACGCCGGGAAACCCCATCTATATTGCACATTTTGCTTCTTCATCTGCTCTAATAATGGTTTCAAAGATCTCCTTCTTGTCAGTGTTCCAGCTGCTAAATCTGCAAAAATCAGGATATTTATTTCTCCATACTTAATAATTGTTCTTCCTTTGATATTCTTCCATATCTCTTCTTTATCCCCATAATTATGGAATTGCACAATTATATCTCTCGATTTTTCTTTACCCCTTTCTTCTTGGAACTTCCCTATTCTATAAATACCATCTAATTTGAGAGTCTCTAATGCAGGTCTGTCCATTATAGTGTTCAACATTTTACATGTTATTCCCATTAGGTCTTCCCCTTGTGAAATCTCTGGTACTCCACATATCCTTAGATTACATCTCCTTTCCCTATTTTCTTGATCCTCCATCTTATAAAGCAGCTTTCTTTGTTCTTTTCTCATTTCTATTGTCCGTTTTTTTCTAATTTCAAGACAGTTTTGGGTGTGTTTACTTTTTCCTCCATCTCTTCCACTCTAGATAGCATTTGCCCCAGATCTTTCTGTATTATCGCCATCTCTTGTTTTATTGATTGTTCAAGACTTTTAAACATTTCTGCTATTTCTTTTTTATTTGGCATTTGTAATTTCTTTTCTTGTTCTCCCGCCTCCATTCTTTCTATTGTTTGCTGACTGCTGGTAACCATTCCCAGGGATAGTCTAGGACTGTTTTCCATTATGATTTCCATCTCACTCCTTTCATTTATTCTTTGTGGTCTTTCTGGGGTCACATTCCCCTGTGAGGTATATTTTTTAATCGTACCTGTGTGGGAACCCTTGGGCCCGGTTCCTTTGGCAATTTTATTTTTCATGCCGTCAATAAGGCTTAATTCCCTTATCCAAGCTCTGGGGAGGATTTATTATTTTATTGTCCCATTAGTCCCTTTGAATTCTATCTCTTCTGGGACCTGCGCCACCACAATTTATTTTCTCCTTCTTTTAGACCCCCTGGGGGGATCTTCCCCTTTAATTTTACTGTATAAATTAATCACTCCATACAGTACATCAAGCCCAGCCGCTCTCACTCACCTTCCCCTCATCTCCTCTCTTCTGTGAGGCGGCTTCAAGCTTTTCCTTCTGGGGCTGTGCTTCTCAACCACCCCTCCGCTTCCTGATGCTGTTTCCACACTTATGCAGGCCATAGATAGGTCGAAAATCGGCCGATTTTTCATCCGAAAATAAAATCGGCCGATTTTCGGATCGTTAGTGGGCTAAATGTTCGGCCGTTTTTCGGTATTTTGGTAGATTTTTTTTTATCGGTAAAGTTGAAAAAAAAATCGGCCGATTTTGCCGATCGGCCGATTTTCGCAGCAATGATGGGCAAATCGGCCGATCTTTTACCGATAAAAAAATCTGCGCATGAGCAATGACCTGCAAGAGGAAGACAAAAAGAAGAAGAAAAAAGAAGAAGAGGATGAAGAAGAGGATGAAGAAGAAGAGGAAGAAGGAGAAGGGGAGGAGAAGAAGAGGATGAAGAAGAAGAAGAGGATGGAGAAGAAGAGGATGAAGAAGAAGAATAGGAAGAAGAAGAAGAAGAGGATGAAGAAGAAAAGGAAGATGAAGAAGAGGAAGAAGAAGAAGAAGAAGAAGAAGATGAAGAAGAAGAAGAAGAAGAAGAAGAGGATGAAGAAGAAGAAGAAGAATAAGAGGATGAAGAAGAAGAATAAGAAGAGGAAGATGAAGAAGAAGAAGAGGAAGATGAAGAAGGAAGATGAAGATGAAGAAGAAGAAGGAAGATGAAGAAGAAGAAGAAGAAGAGAATGAAGAAGAAGAGGAAGATGAGGAAGATGAAGAAGAGGATGAAGAAGATGAAGAAGAGGATGATGAAGAAGAGGATGAAGAAGAGGAAGAAGAAGAGGAAGAAGAAGAAGAGAATGAAGAAAAAGAGGAAGATGAGGAAGATGAAGAAGAGGATGAAGAAGATGAAGAAGAGGATGATGAAGAAGAGGATGAAGAAGAGGAAGAAGAAGAGGAAGAAGAAGAAGAAGAGGATGAAGAAGAAGAAGAGGATGAAGAAGAAGAGAATGAAGAAGAAGAAGAAGAAGAAGAAGAAGAAGAAGAAGAAGAGGATGAAGAAGAAGAGGAAGAAGAATAAGAGGATGAAGAAGAAGAAGAGGATGAAGAAGAAGAGGATGAAGAAGAAGAAGAAGAGGATGAAGAAGAAGAGGAAGAAGAAGAAGAAGAAGAGGAATATGAAGAAGAAGAGGAAGATGAAGAAGAGGCAGATGAAGAAGAAGAAAAAGAGGATGAAGAAGAAGAAGAAGAGGAGGAGAGGAGGAAGATGATGAAGATGAAGAAGGATGAAGAAGACGAAGAAGAGGATGATGAAGAAGAAGAGGATGAAGAAGAGGAAGAAGATGATGAAGAAGAAGAAGAAGAGGAAGAAGAAGGAGAGGAAGAAGAAGAAGAAGAGGATGATGAAGAAGAAGAAGAGGATGAGAAGAAGAAGAAGAAGAGAAGAAGAAGAGGAGGATGAAGAAGAAGAGGATGAAGAAGAAGAGGAATTCCATTCCGGCAAAAAGTGTCCCTGCAGAGAGCTCCGCTATTTCTTTGACAGTTCCTTGACATTTATAGCGGTTGCAACATTGTATCTATTTGTTTCCAAAATAAAAACATCTGTATCCTAAATGGATACAAATAGATACATTGTTGCAACCGCTATAAATGTCAAGGAACTGTCAAAGAAATAGCAGAGCTCTCTGCAGGGACACTTTTTGCCGGCTGTAGACGGGATGAAAATCGGCTGATTTTTTTTACTGTTGCTGGTAACGTCGGCCGCTTGAACGACCGATTTTTCGTTTTTTTAAAGAAAAATCGGCCGATTTTCGACCCATCTATGGCCTGCATTAGGGGGAGATTCCTCCCGCTGGGTCTCGTTCTATGTCACACAAGTCCCGTGCTCAAGCGTCCCTCAGACTCCAGGCAACACGCCGCTCTGTCCAGGGACCACAGCCCTCCTGCTGAGGCAGACCTATAGGAAGCCTCGTCACCCTTTCACTTTGCTCGGGCCACTACTCCTCCGCCAAGACCCCCCCTCTCACCGGTAGGTCTCTTGCGGACATCTTTAACGGCTTTGGGAGGGCACTGTTAGAAGGATAGGAGGCTGGCTGCTGGAGAGTCTCACTCGCCGCCATGGTCAGGCTTCTCCTCCTGACCATACTTCTTTAAATGCTTTTACGTGTTTCAACAGACTATGCTGCCCTACAGCAACTCATGCATTTTTGGTCTCTTAGGGACCAAGGTTCAAATAGTATCTTGGTAACATACTAAAACAGGAGAGCTGAGAAGGTTCCTGTGTTCACAGTCACTCATCAATCCACTGAAAATGGGGTTTAGGTCATAGTGTTTCCTCAACAGTAAGAACTTGAGCTTGGGAAAAAGTAAAAAATGAACAAACACTCTAGCTGTAATCAGCCTGCTTTCTGCAGACCACAAAAAATATAAAGGTACTATCTGTAAAACTAGCAGATTCCCATAGCCTCCATAATGAAAATAACTTGAGCCCTGCTTCACACTTTGCTGAACACTGCAATAAATTGCAGTGTAGCTGCACTTGGCTGTGAATTTGCTAAATTCTTAATCTCCTGAAATCAATAAAGATAGGTAGCAGTTTTAAACTGACAGCGTGCTGCAAAGCTACGGTGCTATGCTGCAATAACTTGCAAGATGTGATTTGGTTATGAAAATACCTACAAATGTGCTAAGTTTAGAGAATTTACCCAGTTTTTTTTTGTATTACAAACTTTTTATTGAAAAGACCAAACGTACAGACTGAAAGTACAAAAAGAGAGATATTGAGCTCACAGGACATTGGCATTATACAGAAAGATCGAGGAAACAAATATTGCATATATATGTGGGACCAAGAAGTCCTTTAGTGTAACCCACAGATAAAAAGGGTAAACAGCAACAATGAAAATGAGTTCCAGTACATATTTCACTATGAAAAACGATTAATATTGAGCATGACCAAACAGCAATCATTTACTAAAGTCAGATACATAAAAAGGTAATAATGGAAACAAAAGGTATGAAAAAAGAATAAGGGAGAAAATTAGGAAAAAAGAGAATAGGAAAAAGAGTAAAGTAAAAGAGGGTCATCCTTGGTCCAGCTAAGGGACAGAAAGGTACCGAATCCATGGATCTCAAGTTCTGTAGAATTTTGACGTATTGTTATGCAGGTGTTTGTCATTAACCATGATCCAATTCAGTTTACTTTTAACAAAGTCAAGTGGTATCACCGATTGCTTCCAATGTTTAGCAATAGTGATCCTTGCAGTCAGGATGATATAAAGGATTAATTTGATTGATTTTTTGGGGATTCCTGAAGGCAACTTCTGAAAAATCTAGACACCACAGGACACCGTCACCATATGTGGCACATGGTTCCCACCTGCCCACAGCTCTGAAAACAGGAATGTGATGCGGTAGAATATATTTTTTCAAGGCATGTGGAAACCAAGCACCATCGTAGAAGTGTTTTATAGGTAGATTCTATTAATGTTGTGTTGATAGAAATCTTGGACAGAGCGTAAAACGGTGTCCTGCCAGTCAGCCAATTCTAGGGAGATATTTAAGTCCCGTTCCCAATAGACCATATAAGGGAGCATGGTTTTTGGATCAGTAAGGAAAGTATAGATAGTGGATATTTGACTTTTCAACATACCAGTAGCTTTACAGGATAGTTCAAAGGAAATGAGCATTAGGAGTTCCTCCAATAACTTAAGTTTGGATCATATAAAGGACACAATTTGATTATATTGAAAAGTCTCACTGGATGGTAGATGATGGTGATTATCCAAAAAGTGTTCTAAAGAGTACAGTTGATCCCCATCCAGGTAATCCCGATACGGAGAAGGCCCTTATTAATCCACCACTGAAACAAAGGTAGTATAAACCCAGGTATGAATTCAGGATTACAGAAGACAGGGGATAAGGAGGTATGAGGAGAATATAAAGATTTATGGATGTGCAGCCTGTCCCAGACAGCTAAGGAGTAAGATAATGTAGGGCATAAAATAGGAGGACATAATCAATTGGGGAAGCCACATCAAAGTTCCATTGGCATAAGGACAAGACAGGGCTTCAATAGTAACACACTGGAGTTTAGGGCCTTTTTCTGTAGTGTAAGAGAGCTGTGTTAAATAAGCTAGGAGGCTGGGAAGTCCCAAGCTGCTATGTGGTTTCTGAGAGTATAATGTCAATTTGTTTATCCGGGGACGTTTATTACCTCACACAAAACGAAGAACTTCAGATTGTAATAGTTCTCTTCTAGGGATTGCTATTGGTAATGTCCTAAAAAAGTAAAGTTGTCTAGGTAAGAAAGTCATTTTAATGGAGTTGATTCTACTGAACCAAGATAAAGGGACGTCTGCCCAACGGCGAAGGTCTTCTTTAAGTCGTTTAAAGAGTGGGGGGTAGTTTGCACGAATAAGAGTCAAAATTGAGGGCATAAGATGAACCCCCATATAGGGAAGGGAGTGAGTAGCCCACTGAAAGTCATAATTGTCTCGAAGAGTCTGTACCTCTGAAGTGGATAAAGTAACGTTGAGACCAGTTGTTTTATGATAGTTCAAAGAGAGTTCCCGAAGCTTGAGAAAACTGATGCAGTAAAGCCAACAAATTAGGTAAGGACTACCCAGTTTTTTTTTAACAACGGTTTAGTAATATAGCAACTCCTCTCAAGAGATACAAACCCAGCATACATAAAAGCACTTTTTTAGCTTACAAATATTAGTGTAATGTTTTACATAGTGCCATCTTCTAGTATACATTTTTAAAATAATTCAGATGTGTTGCCTTTATTTTTGAACAATAGCAACCAAATAGTAACCTAGTTGTGGACAAATTATGCTTAATATTTTCCCTGTAATATTTCATTTAACCGTTACCTATTTTATTTTGTTATGTTATTAAAACTCTTCCATGCTAAAATAGAAATCAGTTTCTAAGCATCCATTTCCTAATTATAATAGTGTTATCTTTCATACAAATTGTTGCAATCCTGGCATGCAATATGACTATTTGGCAAACTGTATAAACATCTGCTTCTGTTGCTGTCTTCCCTCTTAACCACTTTAGACAAATCACACATGATCCCAACTCTGAAGTGGATAAGTTGCATGGTGGAGACAATATAGATATTCCCTGAATTTTTGAATACTGTTGAGAACCATTACAATCATCAGAAAGACCAGATGGCAGAGATTGTTGACCTTAAGGCCTTTTTAAGGTGGCTTGAGTAATTAATCAGTGTACAGTGTAGCATGTTGGCAAGTAATGCATGAGAGCTTTAAATAATAACCTTTAGACAAATGAATGTAAAATGTTTAAACCAGGGATACCATTTTTTATTATAATCCTCCCTTCCCCTCTTACACCACTTGCATTTAAAACATACATTTAATGAAATATTAATCATTACAAAGCTGCATTAACTTGTGCCTTTTATATCTGTCTGGAATTTAGGTTTGCAAATAGTTGAGCTATGTATAGTAAGTAGAATGCATAGAATATATTAGCTTGTTAAATGTATTTAATTCGTTTTTAGAGGTAGCTAAAAAAACTTTATGGACTACTTGCTTTCTCATTGGAATGTTTAGCAGTAAGAACAGAATGGTATTGAGCTATGTAAGAAATATATTTAAGCATGAAATTATTAATGCAGAATTTAAAGCAACATAGGCACATTACTAACAGTTAAAATTTATACTTACCATAGATTACCAATAAACATTTTCAATATAATACCCCCCATTGAAATCTAGTGGATATGGAGGTCATTTTTTTCTTTTTGTGAATGAGTAACAAGGGGTTCTATGTACCCATTAATCCTTTACATAGGGGTGGATGGATATCTGAGGGTCCCCTCTCTTTTAAGAGGGTTAGCTTCCAGATTCTCATAAGCTTTCTCTGCAGACAGCCATATCCACTGGGACAGCGATATGTGAATGAGGTCTTTGCCCCCATCAAGAAAGGAAAACATTGCTTTGTCAGGTTATCTGCCTGGTTACATCAGCCAGGAAATTTCACTTTTGTAGATGTATATCCTTCAAGTGTACCACACAGAAATGTTATAATTTTAATGTTACCCGTCAAGCCTTATTAAAAGATTTTTCCCCCACTGGTATTTTGATAAAAAAAACAATTTTGGTACGTGTCCTCCATGGCAGTACCCAGCTACTCATGCCCCCTTTTTAACAAAAGCCTTCAAACCAGCCTTGGAAAAGCAAGGATAAGGGTCTCATATGAATTTTGGAAGGGGGATGCCAATTTTTTGTTTGTTAGAATGTAGCCTGGTATGGATTTGGGAGAAACTTCACTTTTTTTGAGTTTTTCTTTTTTCTCTGTAGGGCATGTGACCTAGTATGTCTTAGGAGGGGCTTGCAAAATTATTGAAAAGGTGTCCCCTCAAAATTCATATCTGTCCATATCTGTATGGGTTTACAGCAGTGATCTCCAAACTGTGGCCCAGGTGCCAGATGAGGCCCTTTGCTTGCTTTTATCCAGCCCTTGTGGCACTATTTTCACCCACTGATCCCAACAATGGGGCATAATCCCACACATCCCCACTGGCACCAATGAAGGGGCAGAGATACTCCCAATGACACCAAAGTTGGAGTACAATTCCTCCCAATGATACCAACAATGGGGCCCAATGATATCAACAATGAGGCGCTATTCCTCCCAATGGCACCAACAATGAGGCCCAATGACACCAACAATGGTGCACTTTTCCTCCCTCTGACCTCAAAGATGTGGCATTGTTTATTCCCACTAATGTCAGGACCTTTTTCACTCCCAATGCCCACAGTCTGCCCCCCCCCCCCCCTTAAGTCGGAAGGACAGTAAACAGGTCCTTTGTTTAGAAGGTTTGGAGACCCCTGGTTTAGAGGGTGAACCCAGGCAAAAAAAGGCCAAAATTCATATCAGACCCTTCCTTATCCAGACATTAAACTTGGCTGGCAAGGAAAGGGGGGAAATATGTGTGTGCCCCCTCCCAAAGTATACCAGGCCACATGCTCTCAACATTGTGAGGGTACCTTCTCAGGGGGGTGCCCTTGCAAAGGCCCCATGCTCCCATATGATCACATAAGGTCAATTAAGTAATCTGTGATCCCTGCTGCTGTGTTTGTATTACCACTGTGTTGTGGATCTGTCATTTAGCAGCATTAGTGCAGTGGGGATGCATATTTGGCCTGTAGGTCATCACAGCAGTGGGGAAACATTGAATTGAAAAAATGATGCTGCACTACCCAGTCACGTAGACCCCTAAACAATAATGAATCAAGGTGAAATAGGTGCAAATAAAATGTAAATAATTAGTGATAAATTGAGTAAACCAGAAAATGGTGAATAAATAAGATGATACAAAAATGAATAAAGCACCATGAAAACAGATCGTATTGCAAATGTAAAAAATTTAAATATAACAATGATGATAAATAAGTGATAAAAAATTATAAAAATGATTCACTCAATAAACAAAAATCACATAATGTGAACAGAGTGACAGTATGGATAAATAAATAACAATGAATTGATAAATCACATGAAAAACATTGAATAAAATTAATTTGAACAAATAAAGTGCACAGTCCTAGAGAATCTGTGTATCTTCAGAAGAAACCGTGGAACATCCAGTGACCACAAAAAACACACAGCCAATCCTCCACCAGCTAGCGTGAGCACTCATCTCCAAGTTGCAACCCACAAGAGGTCATAGGGCTAAGAAAGGGGGGAACTCATCCGATGATACCCTTTCGGAAATGATCAGAGCAATCCCCTAAAGTTGCGATATACCAGCAGTAAAAGTGAAAGAAAACAAAAATAAGCGCAGGGAGAACAAAAGCAGGAAGGTGTAAGGATTGTGGGATAAATGTGAAATAAAACAAATATAAACGTAGGGGAACCTAAGCAGGAAGCGTTAAGGATTTTGGGATAAATATGAAAGAAAAAGCTTTTCCAGAGGAAGGCAAAAACCCCCAGCAAAGCATGATGCAATTTGCTACTGCAGGGGGAAAAAAATTCCTTCCCGATCCCCCAATTTATCCCACAATCTTTACACATTCCTGCTTTGTTGCTCCCTGCATTTATATTTTTGGACTCTTGGAGAGGAGAGAGCTTTGGCCATATCCGTGTGCTGTTTACTGCTGGTATGTTGATGAGTGTCTACCATTGCCACTTTAGAGGATTGTTCTGATCATTATCGAAGGGGTATCATCGTATGAGTGCCCCCTTTCTTTGACCTATGACCCCTTAATGTTAAGAAGAGGACTGAAGGGAGAAGGCAACAAAGAGGCGGCAAATATGTTGGCATATTTTACAATCCTGGATGATGTTCCTAAGCCACAAAGAAGTGGCAATCATATTGTCATGTTAAGGAAAAAGAAAAGTGTGGTGGATTAATAAATTATCCATCCTAAACCCTGCAAATTTAACAAGGATTATGACCTGTATCTATTTTTGAGACATTCTTTCAGTTACGTTAGGAAGAGATGTTATTGGTATATTTATAGAAGTTATTATTATAATTCTTATTATATGTAATTTATATATTACATTGTTTGTATAAGCAAAGAAAAGCTGGCACTCCTTTGTATACTAGAGTATACACTAGCACATGCATATCTATATTTTTGTTTCCCTTCATTTGATATTACATTTATATTTCCCTTTATCCAGCATTGCATAGTGTTAGCATGTGTTTGCTTTCATTTGTGAGATCTGTACTCTAGATAGGCAGGTGTGACATAATTTAATTTTGCATCCACATGCCTCCCTCGAAGCCTGAAGATACTGTACATGTTTACATGCATTTTATCATTTATTGTTTCATGTTTGGTATTGCACAATCATATTTAGATTTTCATTTTCCTTTATTTCACAATTACATTTGTACTTCCCTTTATCTGGTATAGTTTTAGCATGTGTTTGTTTTTGTTTGTGAGATCTGAACCTCAGGTAGGCAGGTGTGACATAATGTCTGCCTTCTTAAGCCTATAGATCAGCGGTTCTCAACCTTTCTAATGCCGCAACCCCTTAATACAGTTCCTCATGTTGTGGTGACCCCCAACCATAAAATTATTTTGTTGCTACTTCATAACTGTAATTTTGCAGTGTGGTCATAGTGAGTAGTGCCCCATCATTGGTGTCAGTGGGGAGTAATAGTGGGGAATAGTGCCCCATCATTGATGTCAGTGGGATTAATAGTGTCCCATCAGTGGGAGGAATAGTGCCCCATCATGGTGTCAGTGGGAGGAATAGTGCCCCATCACTGGTGTCAGTGGGAGGAATAGTGCCCCATCATTGGTGTCAGTGGGAGGAATAGTGCCCCATCATTGGTGTCAGTGGGAGGAATAGTGCCCCATCATTGGTGTCAGTGGGAGGAATAGTGCCCCATCATTGGTGTCAGTGGGAGGAATAGTGCCCCATCATTGGTGTCAGTGGGAGGAATAGTGCCCCAACACTGGTATCAGTGGGAGGAATAGTGCCCCAACACTGGTGTCAGTGGGAGGAATAGTGCCCCATCGTTGGTATCAGTGGGGGGGAATAGTGCCCCATCATTGGTGTCAGTGGGAGGAATAGTGCCCCATCATTGGTGTCAGTGGGAGGAATAGTGCCCCATCACTGGTGTCAGTGGGAGGAATAGTGCCCCATCATTGGTGTCAGTGGGAGGAATAGTGCCCCATCATAGGTGTCAGTGGGGGGAATAGTGCCCCATCATTGGTGTCAGTGGGAGGAATAGTGCCCCATCATTGGTGTCAGTGGGAGGAATAGTGCCCCATCATTGGTGTCAGTGGGAGGAATAGTGCCCCATCATGGTGTCAGTGGGAGTAATAGTGCCCCATCATTGATGTCAGTGGGGGAATAGTGCCCCATCATTGGTGTCAGTGGGGGGAATAGTGCCCCATCATTGGTGTCAGTGGGAGGAATAGTGCCCCATCATTGGTGTCAGTGGGAGGAATAGTGCCCCATCATAGGTGTCAGTGGGAGGAATAGTGCCCCATCATTGGTGTCAGTGGGAGTAATAGTGCCCCATCGTTGTGTCAGTGGGGGGGGAATAGTGCCCCATCATTGGTGTCAGTGGGAGGAATAGTGCCCCATCATTGGTGTCAGTGGGGGGAGGAATAGTGCCCCATCATTGGTGTCAGTGGAGGAATAGTGCCCCATCACTGGTGTCAGTGGGAGGAATAGTGCCCCATCATTGGTATCAGTCAGGAAGTAGGAATAGTGCCCCATCATTGGTATCAGTGGGGAGGAATTGTGCCCCATCATTGGTGTCAGTGGGAGGAATAGTGCCCCATCGTTGGTGTCAGTGGGGGAGGAAATAGTGCCCCATCGTTGGTGTCAGTGGGGGGGAGGAATAGTGCCCCATCGTTGGTGTCAGTAGGGGGAGGAATAGTGCCTTATCGTTGGTGTCAGTGGGAGTAATAGTGCCCCATCATTGGTGTCAGTGGGGGGGAATAGTGCCCCATCATTGGTGTCAGTGGGAGGAATAGTGCCCCATCATTGGTGTCAGTGGGAGGAATAGTGCCCCATCATAGGTGTCAGTGGGAGGAATAGTGCCCCATCATTGGTGTCAGTGGGAGTAATAGTGCCCCATCATTGATGTCAGTGGGGGGAATAGTGCCCCATCATTGGTGTCAGTGGGAGGAATAGTGCCCCATCATTGGTGTCAGTGGGAGGAATAGTGCCCCATCATTGGTGTCAGTGGGAGGAATAGTGCCCCATCACTGGTGTCAGTGGGAGGAATAGTGCCCCATCATTGGTATCAGTGGGAGGAATAGTGCCCCATCATTGGTATCAGTGGGAGGAATAGTGCCCCATCATTGGTGTCAGTGGGAGGAATAGTGCCCCATCGTTGGTGTCAGTGGGGGGAGGAATAGTGCCCCATCGTTGGTGTCAGTGGGGGGAGGAATAGTGCCCCATCGTTGGTTTCAGTAGGGGGAGGAATAGTGCCTTATCGTTGGTGTCAGTGGGGGGAGGAATAGTGCCCCATCGTTGGTGTCAGTGGGGGGAGGAATAGTGCCCCATCGTTGGTGTCAGTGGGGGGAGGAATAGTGCCCCATCATTGGTATTTTTGACACCAATGATGGGGCACTATTCCTCCCACTGACACCAATGATACTTACCTTGCTGACCCCTGCTCCAGCCTGGGCTCGCTCGCTCCCTCCCTCTCCCATGGTACAGACACTTACCGGTCAGATGTCTTCCTTCTCCGGCCACTCTCCTCCTCTTCACTCGCTCGATCTTCGCGGTGCGCGCTCGGCTCCTCCTCTCCAAGCTCCACCTCCTCGCCGGTGATTGGCCGCCTGTGTGCCTCTCCTGAGCTACAGTTCCGGCGGCCAATCACCGGCGAAGGATTGATCCCGGGGGTGTGTCCAGATGACAGGGACGGCATGTCATCCCGCCCACACCTGGAGACGGATAGAGGAGCGGTGTCTCGGTTCCTAAGGCCATCGTAAATATGTGTTTTTCCGATGGTCTTAGGCGACCCCTGTGAAAGTGTCGTTCGACCCCCAAAGGGGTCGCGACCCCCAGGTTGAGAACCGCTGCTATAGATGCATGTTTACATGTATTTTTTCATGTATATTTTTATAATTAGTACTGCACATGAATATCTATATTTTCATTTTCCTCCAGTTCAATGTGACATTCATACTTCCCTTTATCCAGCATTGTATAGTTTTAGCATGTGCTTGTTTCTACCTGTGAGATCTGTACCTCAGATAGGTAGGTGTGACATAATTTATTTTTTTGTATGCCTGCCTCCCCAAGTCGATGCATGCTTACATGCGTTTTATTAATGATTTATTTTTCCATAGTTGGTACTGCACATGCATACTATATTTATATTTTCATTTCCTTCCATTTGATATTCTATATATATTTATCTTTACACAGCACTGCATAGCTTTTACATATGCTTATTTTCATTTGTGAGATTTACCTGTGTTACATTTACTGTGTGATGAATACAAGTAAAAGGTTAACATCAAACAGGCTTTAACCACTTGAGCTCCAGAGGATTTACCCCCCTTAATGACCAGGCCTCTTTTTGCTACTCGGCACTGCACTAATTCAACTGATAATTGCGCGCGGTCATGCAATGCTGCACCCAAACAAAATTTACGTCCTTTTTTTCACACAAATAGAGCTTTCTTTCGGTGTAATTTGATCACCTGTGCACTTTTTATTTTTCACGCTATATAAACAAAAAAAGGCCAAAAATTGTGAAAAAAACAATATTTTTTACTTTCAGCTATAAAAAATATATAGTAAACTCAAAGTTGGTTATAAATTTAGGCCAAAATGTATTCTGCTACATATTTTTGGTAAGAAAAATCCCAATAAGTGTATATTGATTGCTTTGTGTGGAAGTTGTAGCGTCTACAAACTATGGTATAAATACTGCAATTTACGCCATTTTTCTGCTATACAGCACTGCACTAGTGTAACGGACAATTGCGCGGTCATGAAATACGGTACATAAATGAAATTTACATCCTTTTTTTCCCCACAAATTGAGCTTTCTTTTGGTGGTATTTGATTGCCTGTGCGGTTTTTATTTTTTGCGCTATAAAAAAAAAGGCTGACAATTTTGAGGGAAAAAAACAATATTTTGGACTTTTTGCTATAAAACATGTCCAGTAAAAAAAAATGCAAAAATCAAATTTAGTCATAAATTTCTGCCAAAATGCATTCTGCGACATGTCTTTGCTAAAAAAAAAAAACCAATACGTGTAAATTAATTGGTTTACGTGAAGTTATAGCGTTTACAAATGGCGGGAAAGATACTGGGATTTTAAATTTTTTTTATACTAATAATGGCGGCGATCAGCGGCGATCAGGGACTTATGGCGCAACCAGCGATTATGGCGGGACTGCGGCGGACATTCTGACATTGGGGGGTACTGACTTGGGGTCACTGACATCTCCAAAAACACTAATACAGTGATCAGTGCAAAAAAAAAAAACACTGACACTGTACTAATGGCAATGGGGAGGAAGGGGTTAACTTTATTTTGCAGGTAAGGGTTATAGGAGTGAGGGGAGTGTTTTACTAGGGGGCGGGGGGTGTGTGCTGAATGGGACAAGGCTGATCGAGAAAGAGAAACTGTTCTTTCTCGATCAGCTCATCCTCGAGCTGACAGGGAAGTGACAGACAGCACAGCTACTGCAGCTGTGCTGTCTGTCACTGTTTGCCGCCGATCGCCGGGAGATAGCCGCTAAGGACCGGCTGTGACCCAGCCACTCACATCTGCGGCAGTGATCGGCGGGACAGATAGGCGCGGCGGCGCGCCTCGTGCGCACCCCCTAGCTGTTTTAAAACGTGGTTTTGCCTGCCAGTGCCGCCCTGCCGCCGTATATCTACAGTGGCAGGGTGGCAAGTGGTTAACCCTTAGTAGACTTTCCCTGATTCAGTAGGCTTCCTCTTTGTGATATGTTTCACCAGTGTGTGTTTGTATAAAGTTTATTGAACTCATATAATTTAATTACACCCTTAATCAATGTGCACTATTTAAGCAATGTTTTTAGAGTAGGTGTTAGTCATAGATAAGGCCAGTTTGGCTGAAACGTTTATTTGTGGTGGTCATCTGTTACCAGTCAATAACACAAGGTTACAGAGTATACACAAGAGTGCCGGCTTTTCTTTGCTTATACAGATTGTGTGGATGAGGATTCAGCTGCCTCTGCCAGAACACTGGTGATAAAGCTACATAATAATATGAAAGGCAGTAGCACCTACTTTTATGTATTTAGATATAGTACATTGTTACCTTGTCTCGCATATTTGCGATCATGCAGCAAATTTACATGTATTATATGTCATTCATATATTACACTGTTACCGTGTCTGAAATCTTTGCATTCATCCAACAAATCTGCATGTACATTTGTTCTTTGCAGACTGGGAAAAAACAAATGTTCTTTTATTATGGGTAGTAGTAAATACTGCATTATGGCTATGAGTAGTATAAGAAGTACCTAGAATGACTATGCACATTTTTTATACGTAAACCCCTTTGTGACTTGCATTTATTAGTGAGCGAGAGGGAGTGCAGGGATGCTTGAAACTATTGTTTGATTGATGATTGTAACAGATCTACATTTTTATGCTAAAAGTAAGTATACCGTACATCCACACACATATATGATATACATATAATAATGCACACAAAAGCCTGGTGAGGTGTGTCAAGGTTTTGTTGGGCATATTGTAACTGGGCTTTTTTGTAGCATTGATGCAGTAAAGGATTCTTTCTGGCAACATGACCATGCAGCTCATTTTTTTCTCAAGTATCATCATATTGTGCTCCTTGAAAAACAACCACACCATCTTTTTCCAGAGCAGCCTGTATTTATCCTGAGGTTACCTGTGTTTTTTTATTGTATCCTGAACAATTCTTATGGAAGTTGTGGCTGCTATCTTTCTTGGTCTACCTGACCTTGGCTTGCTATCAAGAGATTCTCCTATTTCCCACTTCCTAATAAGTGATTGAACAGTACTGGCTGTCATATTCAGGGCTTTTGCTATCTTTTTATATCCTTTTCCCTCTTTATAAAGTTCCATTACCTTGTTGCGCAGGCTTTTTTACTCTTTTCTGCTCCCCATAGCTCATTATCTAACTTACTCAGTGCATCCACATGGGAGCTAACAAACTCATTACCTATTTATACAGAATTTTAACAGACACTAATTGCAATTTAAAAAGCCACAGATGTGGGAAATTAACCTTTAATTGCCAATAAATCTGTGTGTCACCTTGTGTGTCTGTATCAAGGCCAAACATTTCAAGGTATGTAAACTATTGATCAGGGCCATTTGGGTGATTTCTGTTATCGCTATGACTTAAAAAGGAGCCAAACAACTATGTGATAATAAATAGCTTTGTATGATCACTATCCTTACATAAAAGATAGCTTTTTTTTTGGTATGATCAGTCATATTTTCAAAATCAATGCCAAAACTCCATGATTTCTGCCTGGGAATGCAAACTTTTGAACATAACTGTATTAATGAAAGCTGGATTTCCAACACTAGATCCTGTAGACATATAAAAATGTGATCCAAACAAACCCCCTTCTGCCAATATCACCCTTTTCCACAGAGCAATATCTTAATTTATTTTAATAGGTAAATTAAGAAAAAAAGTATAAATGAGATGACCGTATATCTACTGATTATGAAAAAAATCACAGCTGATAACTACATTGAAAGCTTCCTATTTGTTTCTAATGCCTACAGCCTCAAGGCTACTGCGCCTAGTATAAATCTTGCTGTAATATTGATTGCCAGTTTGATAACCATGAGTTTACCAGACCAAACATCTACTGCATGCATGTAAAAAAAGAAAATAAATAAATAAAACAGTTACAAAAAATTATTTCAGTGCTGTTCTTTACTGGCTGATTTAATCAAAAGTACATTACATTACAAAAGGAAACAAAATAAAAAGAATAAAATTTACCACATATCTTTTGGCACAAACATATTTTTCATAAACAAAGCTTCTTTTCTTTAAATGCTCATAAACATTAATTATATAACAAAAAAAATCTGAGAAAAACCCAGCCTAATGTACCAGATGGGTTTTTTCTTTTAATCCGCAGAGGAATGTTATAAAGGAGAAATAAGATGAACATCTCTACAGGAGATCATCCAATGCCTATAGTATGCATGGTTGATACTTACATCCTGCATGAAATCACATCCATAAAACTCTAATGAGTTGACATTCAGCAGGGATCCTATGAACTGGTGGTATTAACTGCTTGTTATTAAAACCACATTATGTCTAGGCATGCGCCACTAAGAAATAAAAAAAAATATATATATATATATATATATATATATATATATATATATATATATATATATATAATAAAATGTAACAGGGTTAGCTCAGCAGCGGGTGTGTGTGACCCCCTGTATGGGTGCACAACACAAAAAGACAGGCACAGCACAACAACAGTGGAGGTGAAAACAAACAGGTGCAATTTATTTACAATATTTACAAAAAAATGGTAAACCAAAAAGAAACATCAAAATAAATCCTGGCCAACTTGGCTACTTACTGCAACAACCGCTTTCCCTAGCTACCCACTAGGTACAGCCTGCTGCTATACCTAGTTGCTAGTACTTGAAGGCTAGCCACACAGGCTTTGGTCTCTCTGCACACAGATAACAGGTCAGCTCCCCAGACAGTTCAGGCACAGATCTGGTTCCAGGATGGAGCAACTCCCTAAGCACTCTGGGAAGTTTTTATACAGGTGGTAATGAGCCCACTACCTTCAGCTGGGCTCATTACCTCAGTGCTGAAGGACTCAGCACTTCCCTCTAGTGGTACAAATCCCCATAAAGCCTGAACCTCGGACAAATATATCGTCCATCCAGGACGCAACCAGGTGATTTCACCTGCCTACTGTCACAATATATACACTTCTCAAAAAAACTAAAGGAATAGAAGAGTATAACATTAAGTCAATTATTGATTTGTTAGGTAAATAGCAGGGGGGGGGGGGTGTTAATCAGTTTCTGCTACTTTGGTGTTAATGTAATTAACAACAGGTGCACTAGATGTGCAACAATGAGTTGACCCCCGAAACAGGAATGGTTTTACAGGTGGAGGCCACTGACATCTTTCCCTGCACATCTTTTCTGACTGTTTTTCACTAGTTTTGCATTTGGCTGGGGTCAGTGTCACTACTGGTAGCGTGAGGCAATACCTGGACCCTACAGAGGTTGCACAGGCAGTCCAACTCCTCCAGGTTGGCACATCAGTACGTGCCATTGCCAGAAGGTTTGCTGTGTCTCCCAGCACAGTCTAAAGAGCATGGAGGATATTCCAGGAGACAGGCAGTAATTCTGGGAGAGCTGGACAGGGACGTAGAAGGTCCTTAACCCATCAGCAGGGCTAGTATCTGCTCCTTTGAGTAAGGAGGAACAGGATGAGCACTGCCAGAGCCCTACAAAATGACCTCCAGCAGGCCACTGATGTGAATGTCTCTGACCAAACATTCAGAAACAGAATTCATGAGGGTGGCCAGAGGGCCCGACATCCTCTAGTGGGCCTCGTGCTCACTTCCCGCCACCATAGAGCTCGATTGGCATTTGCCATTGAACACCAGAATTGGCAGGTCTGCCACTGTGCTTTTTCACAGATGAGAGCAAGTTCATCCTGAGCACATGTGACAGACTTGAAAGGGTATGGAGAAGCTGTGGATAACATTATGCTGCCTGTAACATTGTTCAGCATGATCGTTTTGGTGGTTGGTCAGTGATGGTCTTGGGAGGCATATCCATGGAAGGATGCACAGACATCTAGAGGCTAGACAATGGCACCCTGACTACCATTAGGTATTGGGATAAAATCTTTGGACCCATTGTCACACCCTACGCTAGTGTAGTGGGTCCTGGTTTCCTCCTGGTGCACGACAATGCCCGGCTTCATGTGGCAAGAGTATACATGCAGTTCCTGGAGGATGAAGGAAATTATATAATTGAATAGCCCCCCCACGCTCGCCTGACCTAAATCCAAAAAGATCACCTCTAAGATTTCATGTTTCGGTCCATCCGACACTGCCAGGTTGCACCTCAGACTGTCTAGGAGCTCAGCAATGCCCTGGTCCAGATCTGGGAGGAAATACCCCAGGACACCATCCGTAATCTCATTAGGAGCATGCCATGGCATTGTCAGGCATGCATACACACATGTGGGGGCCATACAAACTACTGAGTACCATTTTGAATTGCTGCAATGAAATTTCAGCAAAATGGACTAGCCTGATGCATAATTTTTTACTTTGATTTTTGGGGTGTCTTTGAATTCAGTCCTCTGTAGTTTGATAATTTTCATTTCCATCAAACGATGGGGCATCCTTACGTTCCTAACACATTACCCAGTAAATATCAGTATAGATATCCAGCATGATATTTTTCACATTGAGATCTGATGTGTTTTCAAAGTGTTCCTTTAATTTTTAGAGCAGTGTATATCTATACATACACTACATGTTAGACCATTCTTCCAGAAGTGCATTTGTGAGGTCAGGCACTGATGTTGGACGAGAAAGCCTGGCTTACAGTCTCCACTCTAATTCATCCCAATGGTGTTCCTTTGGGTTTAGGTCAGAACTCTGTGCAGGCCAAAAAAGTTCTTTCACCCAAAATTCGCTCATCCATGTCTTTATGGACCTTGCTTTGTGCACTGGTGCGCAGTCATATTGGAACAGGAAGAGACCATCCCCCAACTGTTCCCACAAAGTTGGGAGCATGAAATTATCCAAAATTTCTTGGTATGCTAACACACCTTAAGAGTTCCCTTCACTGAAACTAAAGAGCCAAGCCCAACCCCTGGAAAACAACCCTACACCATAATCCCCCCTCCACTAAGCTTTACACTTGGTCAAACCTTTACTGCCCAACCCTCACACGTTCCATCGGATTTCCAGACAGAGAAGCATGATTCATCACTCCAGAGAACACTTCTCTACTGCTCTAGAGTCCAGTGGTGGCATGCTTTACACCACTGCATCTGATGCTTTGCATTGAACTTGGTAATGTAAAGCCTAGATGCAGCTGCTTGGACATGGAAACCCATTCCATGAGGCTCTCTAAGCACTGTTGTTGTGCTAATCTGAAGGCCACATGAAGTTTGGAGGTCTTTAGCTATTGACTCTGTCGACAGTTGGCAACTTCTGCGCACTGTGAGCTTCAACATGCACTGACCCCGCTCTGTCATTTTACGTGGCTTACCACTTCGTGGCTGTGTCGCTGGTTTTCCCAGTTGCATCCACTTTGTCATAATACCTACCACTAACAGTTGGCCATGGAATATTTAGTAGCAAGGAAATTTCATGGATGGACTTATTGCACAGATGGCAACCTGTCACGGTACCACGCTTGATTCACTGAGCTCCTGAGAATGACCCATTCTTTCCCAAATGTTTGTAGAAGCAGTCTGCATGCCTAGGCACTTGATTTTATACACCTATGGCCATGGAGGTGACTGGAAAATCTGAATACAATGATTTGGAGGGGCGTCCCAATACTTCAGTGTATATCTTGATCTAATCTTCTGTGTACAGTATGTCTGCCTCTGACAAAATTTCATTGCTGTATGTGTTCCCATTTGGAATATTTATCCCTCCCGGTGACCATTGTCATCAAGACAGAAAATTTTAGGAAATACTACATTTTAGAGTTGTTGCAAAAGAAAGATATGAGAAGAAATGTTTTAAATAAAACACATTTTCTGATGACAATTAGGATTACCTGTGTCATAGAAAGTCCAAAGGATTGTCAGGACACCCAAATCAAGAACCAATCAGATTTTTACTAATCAATTCTCATCACAAAAACCAAAGATTCAGGACCACTGGGTGTTTCTTTGTCAAGGTACATAGACACATGCTTCTATGTCTTCTAAAGATTTACCACTTTACTTAACATTGGGATTGTGAAAAAAGTGGGATTTGACCAAATGGATTTTTAAAACTAACGAGTAGTTTTATTTTGTGATTTTGATTGTTTGATGATTGTTTTTGTTATAAGTAATTTCTTTTCCTCTTTGGAAACTTTACCATCAGCTTTTAAAACACTCTATTCTCTAATTTTATGTTACTTTTTTAAACAGCATTTTTTTCCTTCCTCCAGTATGCTAATTAAGGGTAACAGTAAACTGTTTACAGGTATTATATGATTTTCTGTTCAACTTTCTTCACAATTGATGGGACTGTGAACAAAGTGGGGTTTGATCAAGTGGAGTTTTTAAATACAAGATTTTGAAAAAACAAACTGGTTCTTTTAACCTGTAAGAATAATTTCAAAACATTCTGTAAGTAATATTAATTTAGCATTTGAGATAATGGGTGCTTGCAGGGTTGCAGGGTTTGCTCATTGAGTATGCCACATGCATACAATAATGGGTCAAAAGTTTACAAATGAATACTGCTGTGACAGATGTGAGATCTTTGCCTTTCTGGGAGTTCGCATTAGAGATCTGGAGTAGAAAATTGCAGCACTGAGTGGAATGGATAACTGAGAGGAATGTTCACTAAGCAGGAGGTTAATGGGGTTGATGTGGAGGATTACATGGCAAGTCAGGATACTGAATTAGGAAGATGGATTATTGAAGTTAAAGGGAGTGGTACGGGTTCACATAAAAGGAAAGCTAGTCCTGTGTTTGAGCCCCCTAAACAAATTTGCTAGATTGGGGATTATGTGTGGATAGTGAACTCTTATGGGGCAGTCCTAGATGTTACTGCTATCCTTAATAGTCAAGAAAGCAGCCCAACTAGAAGGGGTGGTGGAGGTAATGCAGGAAGACCTAGACTGCTAGAAAATAATGGGGCAGATAATTCAGCTACTAATGGAGGGTGTAATTGGATAAGACGGGGGAGGGCTCTTGCAGGTGATAAGGAGGTTCTCATGTTACAAACAACCATGTACAATTACAGTACTATTTGTAGTACAAAAGAATGAGGAAAAAAAAACCAAATATAAAATGCAACAACTAATTCAAGTATTTGTTTCCAAATTATAGAAATTTTGTCTAGCTAAATAGGAGCGTTGGAAGCTTGGTGCAAAAACAGAACTGTGATTTAATTGGTATTGCTGACTCTTGGCTTCATTCTTTAAATGATTGGACTAATACTATTCATAGTTTATGCTCTCTTTTGGAAATACAGGATAAAACAAAAAGTGGTGTTGGTCTCTATGTGAGAAATGATCTAAAAGTGAGTGTGAAAGATGACCTTGTGTGGTGGAGCTGAGTCATTATGGATGGTGCTGCATATACAGTAGGTATGCATACCTCAAAGTAAATTATTTGAGTTTGTTACAACCACCCCTCCCCAGTGATAATTAGGAGGTAGAGACTCAAAACATTGGATTGATAGAAAGGGCTGCGAGGGTTGGGACAGGGGTAATAATGGGAGATTTTACCTACCATGAAATTAATTGGAATAATGTCCCTGCTGGAATAGTGAAAGGGTGGACAATTATAAACCTATTACAATACAACTGTATGGTACAACTTATAGAAACCCCAGTTAGAAATGATGCTCTCTGCTGGACATGGTAGTCTCAAACCATGTGGACTGTATTGCTAATGTTCATATAAAAGAACATCTATTAGTGACCCAAACTTTATTTCATTGAACATAAGTGGTAAACAACAAGCACATGCTGGAAAGATAATAACATTTAATTTTAAGAAAAGCAAATTTTACAAGGCTGGGGGCTGTTCTCCAAAACTTTTTTTGGGAGGCAATATTATCATCATAGAACATAGAACAGAAACAGAAATGTTTAAAATCACCTATATTCAAATACACTGCAAAATATATTCCTATGGGCAATAGTTTAAAAAGCTAAAAGTAAAAACCTATGTGGCTCACATTGAAAGTTAAAAAGGCCATAAAGAATAGGAAAAGGGCAATTAGAAATGTTCAGTATGCATATCGAAATTACATCAAGGGGATTGGAGGAGCGGGGGGCCACTAGGTACGTGCTGGACCTTTAACTATTTCCCACCTCTTTTCTTACCCCTCCTTTTTTTCTAGGGGACTAGTCCACCTTCAATGTCCCCTATTCTTTTCTTAATTCCTTCCTTTTCTCTTCTTTCCATTTTCTGGACACCTGGTATATGACCAGTAGACTAAATTGTACTTGCACATCATAGAGGTTGCTTTTGGTCTCATCTCCCTTTACATAGTTAATTGGGATCTAGGTATCTCCTCTCTGAAGGTGGACCTTTGCTGTATTACTTTTGTTTTTTGGAAGTTATGTCATCATGGGTGGAGCTTTTTATTCTTCTTCTTGTTATTTGATGGTATGTCAGACCTGGGCTGTTTATGCCCCTCCCACTTTCCCTCTCCTCCCCTTCCCTACCTCCTTTTTTTCCCTCCCCTTCCTATCCATGCTCCCCCCCCCCCCCCCAGAAGTCGGATATTGTCTTTTGATATATGCATAACCACCTGCAATATGTATCGTTATCAAATCTTCATCTGCTATTACTGTTCCATTAAGCTGTTTACATTACTGACAGCCTCCCCCTTACTATTGTGTACAAAGCTTATTGAGCACAATTTTATGTCACATTGATATTTCCTCTGGTTGCATACTATAATTCTTTTTTTTTTCAATACACTGGAGACAAAGAGAAGGAAAACTGTTAAATAGCTTTTAGCTCTGTGTATTCAAAGAAAAATGGGGGCAGTCAAGTCTATAAGGGGGATAGTGTTGGTATAGCCCCCAAATTAGGACAGTATTTTCATATCCCCAGGTTTAAAAATTATAAGAATGAAGGAATGGTGAGGATTAGAAGTGGAATTCGTTTCGAATTTTAGGAAAAATTCGATTCGCGCATCCGAAAGTCTGCTAATTTTCGGATTCGGCGCGAATCGAAATTTTCCAAAAATGGCGGCGACATGTGTGGCAACGGAGCGGGGATCTCTGGGAAGGCGCGCAGACAAGGCGCGCTGACCCATAATGCATTCATTCATGACATGTGATCGCATTAGCCAATCAGCAGCAGCCAGCCAGCACTGTGTAATGGTGGAGCTATAAATTGCGGCCATCTTACAATTCTCCATTTGCCTCCGGTCATTCAAGAGAGACAGACCTCTCTGTATTAGGGACAGAGTTAGGGCCACAGATACTTTAGGGACACAGAATCGTTACTTAGGGACACAGAATTGTTACTCAGGGACACAGAATTGTTACTCAGGGACACAGAACTGTTACTCAGGGACACAGAATTGTTACTCAGGGACAGACACAGAATTGTTACTGAGGGACACAGAATTGTTACTGAGGGATACAGAATTGTTACTGAGGGACAGACACAGAATTGTTACTGAGGGACACAGAATTGTTACTGAGGGACACAGAATTGTTACTCAGGGACACAGAATTGTTACTCAGGGACACAGACACAGAATTGTTACTCAGGGACACAGAATTGTTACTCAGGGACACAGAATTGTTACTCAGGGACACAGAATTGTTACTCAGGGACAGACACAGAATTGTTACTGAGGGACACAGAATTGTTACTGAGGGACACAGAATTGTTACTCAGGGACAGACACAGAATTGTTACTGAGGGACACAGAATTGTTACTGAGGGGGACACAGAATTGTTACTCAGGGACACAGAATTGTTACTGAGGGGACACAGAATTGTTACTGAGGGACACAGAATTGTTACTCAGGGACACAGAATTGTTACTCAGGGACACAGAATTGTTACTCAGGGACACAGAATTGTTACTCAGGGACACAGAATTGTTACTCAGGGGACACAGAATTGTTACTCAGGGACACAGAATTGTTACTCAGGGGAGGGACACAGAATTGTTACTGAGGGACACAGAATTGTTACTGAGGGACACAGAATTGTTACTCAGGGACAGACACAGAATTGTTACTGAGGGACACAGAATTGTTACTGAGGGACACAGAATTGTTACTGAGGGACACAGAATTGTTACTCAGGGACACAGAATTGTTACTCAGGGACACAGAAAGAATTGTTACTCAGGGACACAGAATTGTTACTCAGGGACACAGAATTGTTACTCAGGGACACAGAATTGTTACTCAGGGACACAGAATTGTTACTCAGGGACACAGAATTGTTACTCAGGGGGACACAGAATTGTTACTCAGGGACACAGAATTGTTACTGAGGGACACAGAATTGTTACTCAGGGGACACAGAATTGTTACTGAGGGACACAGAATTGTTACTGAGGGACACACAGAATTGTTACTGAGGGACACAGAATTGTTACTCAGGGACACAGAATTGTTACTGAGGGACACAGAATTGTTACTGAGGGACACAGAATTGTTACTCAGGGACACAGAATTGTTACTCAGGGGACACAGAATTGTTACTCAGGGAGGGACACAGAATTGTTACTCAGGGGACACAGAATTGTTACTCAGGGACACAGAATTGTTACTCAGGGACACAGAATTGTTACTCAGGGACACAGAACACAGAATTGTTACTCAGGGACACAGAATTGTTACTCAGGGACACAGAATTGTTACTCAGGGACAGACACAGAATTGTTACTGAGGGACACAGAATTGTTACTGAGGGACACAGAATTGTTACTCAGGGACACAGAATTGTTACTGAGGGACACAGAATTGTTACTCAGGGACACAGAATTGTTACTCAGGGACACAGAATTGTTACTGAGGGACACAGAATTGTTACTCAGGGGGACACAGAAACTGAGGGACACAGGTGTATACTCAGGGACACAGAATTGTTACTCAGGGGGTTACACAGAAGAATTGTTACTCAGGGACACAGAATTGTTACTGAGGGACACAGAATTGTTACTGAGGGACACAGAATTGTTACTGAGGGACACAGAATTGTTACTGAGGGACACAGAATTGTTACTCAGGGACACAGAATTGTTACTCAGGGACACAGAATTGTTACTGAGGGACACAGAATTGTTACTGAGGGACACAGAATTGTTACTCAGGGACAGACACAGAATTGTTACTCAGGGACACAGAATTGTTACTCAGGGACACAGAATTGTTACTGAGGGACACAGAATTGTTACTGAGGGACACAGAATTGTTACTGAGGGACACAGAATTGTTACTCAGGGACACAGAATTGTTACTCAGGGACACAGAATTGTTACTCAGGGACACAGAATTGTTACTCAGGGACACAGAATTGTTACTGAGGGACACAGAATTGTTACTCAGGGACACAGAATTGTTACTGAGGGGACACAGAATTGTTACTCAGGGACACAGAATTGTTACTGAGGGACAGACAGAATTGTTACTCAGGGACACAGAATTGTTTACTGAGGGACACAGAATTGTTACTCAGGGGGACACAGAATTGTTACTCAGGGACACAGAATTGTTACTCAGGGACACAGAATTGTTACTCAGGGACACAGAATTGTTACTGAGGGACACAGAATTGTTACTCAGGGACACAGAATTGTTACTCAGGGACACAGAATTGTTACTCAGGGACACAGAATTGTTACTCAGGGACACAGAATTGTTACTGAGGGACACAGAATTGTTACTCAGGGACACAGAATTGTTACTCAGGGACACAGAATTGTTACTCAGGGACACAGAATTGTTACTCAGGGACAGAATTGTTACACAGAATTGTTACTGAGGGACACAGAATTGTTACTCAGGGACAGACACAGAATTGTTACTGAGGGACACAGAATTGTTACTGAGGGACACAGAATTGTTACTCAGGGGACACAGAATTGTTACTGAGGGACACAGAATTGTTACTGAGGGACACAGAATTGTTACTCAGGGACACAGAATTGTTACTCAGGGACACAGAATTGTTACTGAGGGACACAGAATTGTTACTCAGGGACACAGAATTGTTACTGAGGGACACAGAATTGTTACTCAGGGACACAGAATTGTTACTCAGGGACACAGAATTGTTACTGAGGGACACAGAATTGTTTACTCAGGGACACAGAATTGTTACTCAGGGACACAGAATTGTTACTGAGGGACACAGAATTGTTACTCAGGGACACAGAATTGTTACTCAGGGACACAGAATTGTTACTCAGGGACACAGAATTGT
Source organism: Staurois parvus (assembly GCA_951230385.1). Lineage (NCBI taxonomy): Eukaryota > Metazoa > Chordata > Amphibia > Anura > Ranidae > Staurois > Staurois parvus. The sequence goes on from CATNWA010001170.1 coordinate 33,816, forward strand.
TACTGAGGGACACAGAATTGTTACTGAGGGACACAGAATTGTTACTCAGGGACACAGAATTGTTACTCAGGGACACACAGAATTGTTACTCAGGGACACAGAATTGTTACTCAGGGACACAGAATTGTTACTCAGGGACACAGAATTGTTACTCAGGGACACAGAATTGTTACTCAGGGACAGACACAGAATTGTTACTGAGGGACACAGAATTGTTACTGAGGGGACACAGAATTGTTACTCAGGGACACAGAATTGTTACTGAGGGACACAGAATTGTTACTCAGGGACACAGAATTGTTACTCAGGGACACAGAATTGTTACAGGGGACAGAATTGTTACTCAGGGACACAGAATTGTTACTCAGGGACACAGAATTGTTACTGAGGGACACAGAATTGTTACTCAGGGACACAGAATTGTTACTCAGGGACACAGAATTGTTACTCAGGGGACACAGAATTGTTACTCAGGGACAGACACAGAATTGTTACTGAGGGACACAGAATTGTTACTCAGGGACACAGAATTGTTACTCAGGGACACAGAATTGTTACTCAGGGGACACAGATTGTTACTGAGGGACACAGAATTGTTACTGAGGGACACAGAATTGTTACTCAGGGACACAGAATTGTTACTCAGGGACAGACACAGAATTGTTACTGAGGGACACAGAATTGTTACTCAGGGACACAGAATTGTTACTCAGGGACACAGAATTGTTACTCAGGGACACAGAATTGTTACTCACACACAGAATTGTTACTGAGGGACACAGAATTGTTACTCAGGGACACAGAATTGTTACTGAGGGACACAGAATTGTTACTCAGGGACACAGAATTGTTACTCAGGGACAGACACAGAATTGTTACTGAGGGACACAGAATTGTTACTGAGGGGGACACAGAATTGTTACTCAGGGGACACAGAATTGTTACTCAGGGACACAGAATTGTTACTCAGGGACACAGAACACTGAGGGACACAGAATTGTTACTCAGGGACACAGAATTGTTACTGAGGGACACAGAATTGTTACTCAGGGGACACAGAATTGTTACTCAGGGACACAGAATTGTTACTCAGGGACACAGAATTGTTACTCAGGGACACAGAATTGTGTTACTGAGGGACACAGAATTGTTACTCAGGGACACAGACACAGAATTGTTACTGAGGGACACAGAATTGTTACTCAGGGACACAGAATTGTTACTCAGGGACACAGAATTGTTACTGAGGGACACAGAATTGTTACTCAGGGACACAGAATTGTTACTGAGGGACACAGAATTGTTACTCAGGGACACAGAATTGTTACTGAGGGACACAGAATTGTTACTGAGGGGGACACAGAATTGTTACTGAGGGACACAGAATTGTTACTCAGGGACAGACACAGAATTGTTACTCAGGGGACAGAATTGTTACTGAGGGACACAGAATTGTTACTGAGGGACACAGAATTGTTACTCAGGGACACAGAATTGTTACTCAGGGGACACAGAATTGTTACTCAGGGACACAGAATTGTTACTGAGGGGACACAGAATTGTTACTCAGGGGGACACAGAATTGTTACTCAGGGGGACACAGAATTGTTACTGAGGGACACAGAATTGTTACTGAGGGACACAGAATTGTTACTGAGGGACACAGAATTGTTACTGAGGGACACAGAATTGTTACTCAGGGAGGGACACAGAATTGTTACTGAGGGACACAGAATTGTTACTCAGGGACACAGAATTGTTACTGAGGGACACAGAATTGTTACTCAGGGACACAGAATTGTTACTCAGGGACACAGAATTGTTACTCAGGGACACAGAATTGTTACTCAGGGGACACAGAATTGTTACTGAGGGACACAGAATTGTTACTGAGGGACACAGAATTGTTACTGAGGGACACAGAATTGTACTCAGGGACACAGAATTGTTACTCAGGGACACACAGAATTGTTACTCAGGGACACAGAATTGTTACTCTGAGGGACACAGAATTGTTACTCTGAGGGACACAGAATTGTTACTCAGGGGACACAGAATTGTTACTGAGGGACACAGAATTGTTACTGAGGGACACAGAATTGTTACTGAGGGACACAGAATTGTTACTGAGGGACACAGAATTGTTACTCAGGGACACAGAATTGTTACTGAGGGACACAGAATTGTTACTCAGGGACAGACACAGAATTGTTACTCAGGGACACAGAATTGTTACTGAGGGACACAGAATTGTTACTGAGGGACACAGAATTGTTACTCAGGGACACAGAATTGTTACTCAGGGACACAGAATTGTTACTCAGGGACACAGAATTGTTACTCAGGGGGACACAGAATTGTTACTGAGGGACACAGAATTGTTACTGAGGACACAGAATTGTTACTGAGGGACACAGAATTGTTACTCAGGGACAGACACAGTTACATTGTTACAGGGACACAGAATTGTTACTGAGGGACACAGAATTGTTACTCAGGGACACAGAATTGTTACTCAGGGACACAGAATTGTTACTCAGGGACACAGAATTGTTACTGAGGGACACAGAATTGTTACTGAGGGGACACAGAATTGTTACTCAGGGACAGACACACAGAATTGTTACTGAGGGACACAGAATTGTTACTGAGGGACACAGAATTGTTACTCAGGACACAGACACAGAATTGTTACTGAGGGACACAGAATTGTTACTTACTGAGGGACACAGAATTGTTACTCAGGGACACAGAATTGTTACTCAGGGACACAGAATTTACTCAGGGACACTCAGGGACTGAGGGACACAGAATTGTTACTCTCAGGGACACAGAATTGTTACTCAGGGACAGACACAGAATTGTTACTGAGGGACACAGAATTGTTACTCAGGGACACAGAGAATTGTTACTGAGGGACACAGAATTGTTACTCAGGGACACAGAATTGTTACTCAGGGGACACAGAATTGTTACTCAGGGACACAGAATTGTTACTCAGGGACACAGAATTGTTACTCAGGGACACAGAATTGTTACTCAGGGGACACAGAATTGTTACTCAGGGGACACAGAATTGTTACTGAGGGACACAGAATTGTTACTGAGGGACACAGAATTGTTACTCAGGGGGACACAGAATTGTTACTCAGGGACAGACACAGAATTGTTACTGAGGGACACAGAATTGTTACTGAGGGACAAGAATTGTTATTGTTACTGAGGGACACAGAATTGTTACTCAGGGACACAGAATTGTTACTGAGGGACACAGAATTGTTTACTCATGAGGGACACAGAATTTGTTACTCAGGACACAGAATTGTTACTCAGAACAGAATTGTTACTCAGGGACACAGAATTGTTACTCAGGGACACAGAATTGTTACTCAGGGGGACACAGAATTGTTACTCAGGGACAGGACACAGAATTGTTACTCAGGGACACAGAATTGTTACTGAGGGACACAGAATTGTTACTGAGGGACACAGAATTGTTACTCAGGGGACACAGAATTGTTACTCAGGGGACACAGAATTGTTACTGAGGGGACACAGAATTGTTACTCAGGGGACACAGAATTGTTACTCAGGGACACAGAATTGTTACTGAGGGACACAGAATTGTTACTCAGGGACACAGAATTGTTACTCAGGGACACAGAATTGTTTGAATTAAAGAGTATGTCAGACAACACGCAGGGAGTGGCAGAGGAGGCAATGTTTCAGGAGCGAGAGCAGACGTGGCAGCAGAGAAGGGGGTCGAGGCAGCACTAGTCGCAGCAGACCAGAATTGTGCTCCTCGGTGTCATCACAGCGGTCGTGTTCTCCACCGACACAACCCTGCCGTCATCGATTGGTTGGCTCGGTCACAGAATTCCTCTTCCCAGGTCACCTCTGACACCTACAGCCAACGGACACAGGTGGGTTCAGGGTCAGACACAACCGTTAGTTGGCATGGCGGGGGACAGAATTGCCCACTGAAATCACGTGTCCTCTACTGCCCCTGTCCTTTGGTGTTCCCTCACACAAGCGAAGTATCGCATGCTGTGGGCTCAGCCCCACTGTACAGTGGGAAGAGCTAACAGAGGGCGGTCAGGAACGGGGGGGACATCCGCCTCTTCAGCAGCCAGGCGAAGAAGTAATGGCGAGGATGTGGCTCGGTAGCCGGTCTAGAGATTGTCTGCCAGGTCCTCCTGTTACCCACACGCAGCCTGAGGGGGGCTAGTAGTGAGGCGGAGACCCTAATGTTACTTTCAGGTCTCCTCACATTGCTGGTGGGTTCCATTTGTGATGATGGGACACAGAATTGATGCAGGACACAGAATTGTTACTTGGCAGCCCTCGTCGTCATCAGGGGCTATTGCTTCCAGGCATCATCAGAATCTGAAGAGGGTGCCAGAATTGCAGCGAGCCTCACAGTCATGTTGTTGCCCAGGGTCCACAGAATTGTCGCAGCAGGTCAGTGGAGGCAAACTCAGGGACACGGATGCTGTCTAGTAGCCACACCAGCTCCACTGCAGCCTACACACGGAGTAGTGGTGCCGGTTCCATTTTGTCATAGGGTGCTGGCAGATTACGGGGGCAAATTGCTGCTACTCAGGGTGGCAATCTGTCATGGGCCCGAAGTACCGTCCTATGCTGCTGCCAGGTCCAGTGTGTCATGGGTCCCAACGTGCCTCCCATTGCTGCTGTCTCCATCGCCACACTCTGCCATGTGCCACTTTCAGGTCTCCTCACACTGCTGGTGGGTTCCATTTTGTCATAGGGTGCTGGCAGATTACGGGCCTCCCATTGCTGCTGCCAGGCCCGTAATCTGCCATGGGCCCCTGTACCGCCTCCTCATGCTGCTGCCAGGTCCAGAGTGTCTCATGGGTCCCTGTACGGCCTCCCATTGCTGCTGTCTCCATCGCCACACTCTGCCATGTGCCTTTCAGGTCTCCTCACACTGCTGGTGGGTTCCATTTTGTCATAGGGTGCTGGCAGATTACGGGCCTCCCATTGCTGCTGCCAGGCCCGTAATCTGCCATGGGCCCCTGTACCGCCTCCTCATGCTGCTGCCAGGTCCAGAGTGTATCTCTGCTCATGGGTCAGCCCTGTACGGCCTCCCCATTGCTGCTGTCTCCATCGCCACACTCTGCCATGTGCCACTTTCAGGTCTCCTCACACTGCTGGTGGGTTCCATTTTTTTGTCATAGGGTGCTGGCAGATTACGGGCCTCCCATTGCTGCTGCCAGGCCCGTAATCTGCCATGGGCCCCTGTACCGCCTCCTCATGCTGCTGCCAGGTCCAGAGTGTCTCATGGGTCCCTGTACGGCTCCCATTGCTGCTGTCTCCATCGCCACACTCTGCCATGTGCCACTTTCAGGTCTCCTCACACTGCTGGTGTGGGTTCCATTTTGTCATAGGGTGCTGGCAGATTACGGGCCTCCATTGCTGCTGCCAGGCCCGTAATCTGCCATGGGGCCCCGTACCGCCTCCTCATGCTGCTGCCAGGTCCAGAGTGTCTCATGGGTCCCTGTACGGCCTCCCATTGCTGCTGTCTCCATCGCCACACTGTGCCATGTGCCACTTTCAGGTCTCCTCACACTGCTGGTGGGTTCCATTTTGTCATAGGGTGCTGGCAGATTACGGGCCTCCCATTGCTGCTGCCAGGCCCGTAATCTGCCATGGGCCCCCGTACCGCCTCCTCATGCTGCTGCCAGTCCAGTGTGTCTCATGGGTCCCTGTACGGCCTCCCATTGCTGCTGTCTCCATCGCCACACTCTCCATGTGCCACTTTCAGGTCTCCTCACACTGCTGGTGGGTTCCATTTTTGTCATAGGGTGCTGGCAGATTACGGGCCTCCCATTGCTGCTGCCAGGCCCGTAATCTGCCATGGGCCCCCGTACCGCCTCCTCATGCTGCTGCCAGGTCCAGAGAGTGTCTCATGGGTCCCTGTACGGCCTCCCATTGCTGCTGTCTCCATCGCCACACTCTGCCATGTGCCACTTTCAGGTCTCCTCACACTGCTGGTGGGTTCCATTTTGTCATAGGGTGCTGGCAGATTACGGGCCTCCCATTGCTGCTGCCAGGCCCGTAATCTGCCATGGGCCCCTGTACCGCCTCCTCATGCTGCTGCCAGGCCCGTAGTCTGTCATGGGTCCCTGTACGGCCTCCCATTGCTGCTGTCTCCATCGCCACACTCTGCCATGTGCCACTTTCAGGTCTCCTCACACTGCTGGTGGGTTCCATTTTGTCATAGGGTGCTGGCAGATTACGGGCCTCCCATTGCTGCTGCCAGGCCCGTAATCTGCTGCCATGGGCCCCCGTACCGCCTCCTCATGCTGCTGCCAGGTCCAGAGTGTCTCATGGGTCCCTGTACGGCCTCCCATTGCTGCTGTCTCCATCGCCACACTCTGCCATGTGCCACTTTCAGGTCTCCTCACACTGCTGGTGGGTTCCATTTTGTCATAGGGTGCTGGCAGATTACGGGCCTCCCATTGCTGCTGCCAGGCCCGTAATCTGCCATGGGCCCCTGTACCGCCTCCTCATGCTGCTGCCAGGTCCAGAGTGTGTCATGGGTCCCTGTACGGCCTCCCATTGCTGCTGTCTCCATCGCCACACTCTGCCATGTGCCACTTTCAGGTCTCCTCACACTGCTGGTGGGTTCCATTTTGTCATAGGGTGCTGTATGGCCTCCCATTGCTGCTGCCTCCACCGCCACACTGTGGCTCCACACTCTGGTTTTGGCCCCGTGACTGCCCAAATGAGTGAAGTGTGCGGTGATTCTAAGATCGACGGCACTCATCTGCATGTCATACTGACTGACAGTATTATTTCTCTTCCCCAGCAGACTCCAAGGGCATTTAAATTAAAGGTACAGTGTTCTGCACTAATATAAAGGCTCTCTGAAGCCTAGAAACACCCTTTTTATAAGTTAAATTCGCAGCGAATATATTTGCATCGAATCAAATTTATTCCTCGAATTTGCCGAATCAGCCGAATCGAATTTTTGAATACTTCGCTCATCTCTAGTGAGGATAATAAAAAGGGAAAAATGGTTCAATTCTTTATTCAGCTTAGTGTGTACAAAGGAAAATGGGGAATTCAAGTTCATAATGGGCAAAGAATTTACATAGCCCCAGTTTAAATATTATAAGAATGAAGGAAAAGTGGGGATAAAGAAAAGGAAAATTGATTAAATACCTTCTTCAGCTCAGTGTATACAAAGCAAAATGGGAGAGTTCAAGTGCTTAATTAGGAAAGTATTGATGTAGCCCCAAATGGGCATAATATTTGCAAAAAGAACTAAAATGGCTCAAAATTGATATGATACAGAAATATATAGACAAAATAAGGGTAAATAAAGCATCTGAAACATATGGCATGCACTCATACGTCCTTAAAGTGTTTGAGTTCTGTTATTTTGAATTCATTGTTTTTAATATACATAGACTTTTTAATGACTGTTTTTTACCAAGTCTTTAAGGAACTACAGACCAGTTAGTTTAAAGAGGAGTTTTAGTCTCCTCTCAAACACCATACAACGCCGATGTGTTTACTAAGGGAAACCAGCGATAAAGCCTTGCAGCTTCACAGCCAGCTTCCGACTGTGTATGCACAAGCTATGCTGTGCTTTGTGAATTGTTCCAAAGTGTTCTGGAACCTGCCCCAGAAGGCTACAGCCAAACATAGTGAAGTGGCAGTGGGTACATTTCAAAACCAAGTACCTGCCCCCACCAAAAAACAATTTCCAAAAGCGGGGGAGGTGGAAAAGTGGAACTTCCCTTTTTGGTGGAGTTCTGCTTTAACTTACATAGTCAGAAAGATACTTGGGTGTTTGATAAAAGACTACACAGAGTTTTTGCTATAAAATAAAATTATAAGCAATAGATAGCATGGGTTCACAAAAGTCTAAATCTGTCAAACAAATGTTTTCTTTTTATGCACAAGTAATCCAAAAGGATTTCAAGTAAAAGTCTATAGGTTTAGAAAATTCTGTTGGTAATTGTAAATGGAAATTGAAAATGAAAATGAAAAATAAAACTGGCTAAAGAACCATATTCACAGACTAGTGAATACAAACTATGAATATTCCAAGGCCATTAGTGGTGTACCCTAAGACCTAGTGTTGGGACCATTACTTTTTAACTTATTTGAACTGATATAAATGGTGGGATTAAAAATACAATTTCTGTGTTTGCAGATGACACCAAGCTATGGAACGGTGTCAATCTTACAGGATTCCACCAACTTATAAAAAGCACCATTTGATTGGGCAAATATGTGACAAATGAGATTGAAATGTTAATAAATGTAAAGGTATGCACATGGGGGGGGACGGACTAAAAACATGCATGCACAATACATTTTAAGAGGAGTACATATGATGGGGGGTCAAGGGTCAAAAAGTATTTGGGTGGTCTGGTAGATGATAGACTTAAAGGATAAGTTCACCTTTTAACAAAAACTAATAAATGCACATGGGAACCTGTACAGCATTGCACCAGTGATCAGCAGATCGCTGATGCCATGCACGTCTCCTGCAGGCCTGTCAGTGTATATGCTTGCTCATACCTCCTACGGGCAAGTTGAAACTTACTGACAGGAAGAATCAATGAGCTCCCACAGTGCTCACAGTGCCGTGGTAGTTCAATGAGAACTACAACCCGTCAGCTGCTAAGGCTGCCAGGGCTTGTAGTTTCGCATTCACAGACACACTGTTTTTTTTTTTTAAATTGTGACAGCTAGTGGGGGGAGAAGATCCCCCGCTAGCTGTCAAAATGGGGAATTGGGGGGTGCAGGGGACAGTTATCTCATAACATGTTACACCCCTAAGTATACGAAAGGTTAACTTATCCTTTAATAATACCATGCCAAAGTGCATTTTTAAAAGAAAGCAATATACTTTCTTATTGTTAGGATCCCAAGTTCCTAACACTTGTGCTAAAAGAGGTATCGACTCCAGAGAGAGACATAATGTTGCCCCTGTACAAAGCATTAATAAGGCCTCATCTGGAAATATGGAGTTCGGTTTAAAATTCCAGTATGCAAAAAGCAAAACCAATCAACCAATCCTCAGCTATGGGGAAATAATAGCCAAACTGAATGTACTCTGTCCTGAGAACTGACAATTAAAATGGTTGTAAACCTCTGAAATGAAAAATGAAAAAGCACAAACTCATATAATGTGTACTTGCCTTAAAACATAGCACCTAGTATTGATCCTAGATGGTCTCGCTTCCGCTGCTATTTGCATGAGCCACTTTTGACAGTTTTCCCTGGAAATCCCCATAGGGCAATCCAAGGTGACCGAAATTAAAAAGATAACTCCTGCACTCCCAAACTTAGAAAATAGTGAGTAAATATCAGCTACCACTCTACTGTGTTCCCACAGTGGACTAATACATAAATAAAAATTGTTGTATAGTGCTGCGCTACCTATAATTTCAAATTAAAATATTCTGTACTAATGGTCATTGTACAGCTACATAACACAAATGTGCAACAAAGTACATAACAAACAGTTCAAACTGATCTAGATGATCATACAAAATCAAGTACAATATATATATATATATATATATATATATATATATATATATATATATATATAGTGATCCAGTGCTCAATGAAAAAATCCTTGCAATGTTCTAAAACAGTCCAAATGTTCAAATATTATGTAATGGTGCCAATAGTTTAAATAACATCTATGTGTGTGACAGGTGCTCTTTCCAGCCCAAAAAACAGCAGTAATACAGTATGTGGTATATGACCATCCTCCTGTGTTACCAGCATGCTCACAATACTCTCACCTTAGTAGTGTGACCTCCATGACCACCCAGGCTCACAGTATGCATTACTATTACAGTATTAACAGTGACCTGTGATGCAATGTGTAGGGTGGAGCCAGGCGTGATGTTTTCCGTAGTAGAGGTACTTTTTGAACACTTTTGAGATATGCAAGCTTTTTTTTTATTAAATGTGAGTAGAAGCACAGAAATGTGTTCCTTAGTGGACAGGAGGTCCTTAGAGAACTTACTGCAAGTGTACAGAGGGTCCACCATTAGGACCAGCAGAAACTGGAGTACCTGGTGGAACAGAACCAATACATATTCTATTGTAGACCACACTACTTAGGTTGAGTTCCATTTAGAGCGGATCGTTATTGACACGGGAGGAAGGGTATAATACGAGCATACTTGTATTACTGCTTTTTTTGAGCTGGACAGAGCACTGCACACTGACATATGTTTATACGAAACTGTTGGCCACTATTCGCAGCAGATTAATTTGAAACATTTGGGCAGTATTAGCATGTTGCAAGGGTTATCTCAACTAAGCAATGGATCACATATATATAATGTATATCATGATTTGAGTTTTGTATTGGATCATCTATATAACCTTTGCACAGTTTTGTTATTACTTTGTTTGCTGGTTTCTGTTTACGCACTTGTTAATATGACTAGAGATGAGCAGAATCGAAAGTATAGAGCCAAGTGGAATTCGAGTCGAATATCGGAAAAATATCGATTCGTGCCGAATATCCGAAAAAATAGCCTAATTTCGGACGCGGCGAACAATCGAAAATTGTTTCAGAAAATGCGGCTGACATTGTGCGGCGACGGAGCAGGAATTGTCTGGGGACTTATGGCGCGCAGAACTAGGCGCATGACCCAGTAAAAAAAATTGATTACTCAACTACATGTGATCAGTACATCAGCCAATTGTTACTTAGCAGACAGACAGCCAGGATTGTTTATCTTGAGTCGGACTACAAAGAATACGGTTATGCTTAGGGCCAGCTATTAACGTTGCCTGTCAGTCATTGCCACAGAGGGCAGACCGCTCTTTTGTACATTATGGGAGGGGGAGGAGCGGGGGAGGGGGGCCACAGAAACGATTGTTACTTCTAGGGGACTGACACAGCAATTGTTACTGAGGGACACAGAATTGTGTACTGAGGAGCACACAGACACTGTTACTTAGGGCCACAGACAACGTTATTTAGGCCAACAGAATTGCTAGTGGGTTAGAGGGGGAGAATTCATACTTCAGGGACGGGACATCAAGAAGTGTGTTACTTAGAACGACACAGAGAATTGTTACTTGAGTGGCAAGAAGTAAACTGTTACTTAGGGGCCAGCAGAAACAGTTACTTAGTGGAGCAGACAGATTGATGTTACTGAGTGGCTGGAATTGTTACTCAGGGACAGACAGAATTGTTACTGAGTTGCCCAGAGAATTGTTACTTGAGGGCACACAGAAACTTTAATTAGGGCCACAGGAATTTTTACTCGGGACAGACAGGAATTGTTACTGAGTGCCAGAGAATTGTTAATCAGGGACAGACAGATTTGTTACTGGGGTCGAGTGCCAGAGAATTAGTTACTTAGGGCCACAGAAAACTTTACTTAGGGCCACAGAATTTTTAATCAGGGACAGATCAGAATTGTACTGAGTGACCAGAGAATTGTTACTCAGTCAGACAGAATTGTCTACTGAGTGCCTGAGTATTGGTACTCAGGGACCAGAACTTTACTTTGGGCCAAAGAAATTTTTACTCAGGGACAGACAGAATTGTTATGAAACAAGTGACTGTGGGTGCACCCCCCAGAGTGGAATAGAGAAAGAAGAGACAGAGAATTGTTACTTCAGGGACAGAAGGAATAGTTACTGAGTGCCAGAGAATTGTTACTTAGGGCACTAGAAACTTTAACTTAGGGCCAAGAATTGTTACTCGCACGACAGAATTGTTTTTCGACCGACAAAGAATTTTTTGAAGGCCCCAGAACGTTACTTAGGGCCACAGAATTTTTCTGCACGACACAGAATTGTTACTGCCAGACACGAATGTTTATGAGGGCCCCAGAACGTTATTAGGGCCAAAAAATTGTTACTCGCACAGACACAGAATTTTACTGAAGGCCCCCAAAAACTGTTACTTAGGGCCACGAAAGTTACTGACAGAAAAGATTGTTCTCGCCAGACCCAAAAACTGTTAAAGAGGGCCCCGAACGTTACTTGGGCCACAAATTGTTACTCGCACAGACACGAATTGTTATCGGGCCCAGAACTGTTCTTAGGGACAAAAAAAGTAGTTAGGGGCCCAGAATTATACTCAGGGCAGACAGAATTGTTCGGGGGTGCCAGAGAAA
>CATNWA010001171.1:0-30547 GCA_951230385.1 Staurois parvus
CATAAGGGGGGTTGTTCATGTATAAAATAGGGGGGATATGATTCCTTGTATATTACTTATGGGGGGATTTGATCTCCATGTATAATACATAAGGGGATATGATCTCCATGTATAGATACATAAGGGGGTATTATGATCTCAATGTATAATACAGAAGGGGATAAAAAAGATCCTCCATGTATTAAAGCATAATGGGGGGATGATTACATGTATAATACATTAGGGGGGATTTGTTCTCCTTGTATAATACATAAGGGGGGTTTTGATTCCTCATGGTATTAAGTAGGGGGGGTTTATGATCTCCAGGTATAATTACAGAAAGGGGCGATAAGATTCCTTGGATAATACTTTAGGGGGGAGAGATGTTCTCCAGGGATATTACATTATGGGGGTGTTAGAGATCCTGGATGTAGGCTGTATGGTGGGGATGTTGTGAGGCAAGGTTGTTTTCATATGGGGGTTTAGGAGAGCATGGGTGTTGTCTGGGGGGGGGGATTATGGAGGGCATGGGTAAGGGTAGGGGGTGATGTGGATCTCCATGTATATATACATGGGAGGGTGGGGGATATGATCTCCATGGGGGGGGGGGGGGGGTGGGTGGGGGGGTATGGTACATAAAGGGGGGGATATGATCTGGGGGTGTGGGGGTAAGGGGGGGGTGGGGGGAGGGGGTGGGGGGGGGCATGTAATACATAAGGACGGGTGGGGTGTCACTGTGTATAATACATCAAGGGGGGTGGGGGGGATCTCATGGGAATGGGTGGTAAGGGGGATATGATCGGGGGTCCGTGTATGGGATACATGAGAGGGGTGGGTGGGGTGGGTATGATGTACCATCGTATTATAAAAGGTGGGTGTGTTTGGTCTCCAGGTGTAGGGGTCGAAGGGGGGATATGATTCCACTGTATAATACTTAAGGGGGCGTATGATCTCCTTGTTTTAATACATAAGGGGGGGATATGAGCCTTCCTTTGTATAGGTACATAAGGGGGTATGGTGGGGGGGGTATAATCTGGGGCATTAGGGGGGGACTAGTGGTTGGATGTATAATACATAAGGTGGGGATATGTATCCTCCAGGTATAATATAATACATCTAACGGGGGGATATTTGACTCTCCATGTATAAATACAGTGTAAGGCGGGGATGATATTGATCTTGGTTGTACTTAATACATAAGGGGGATGTATAATACATTTAAGGGGGGGGATATGATCTCCATGTTAATAACATAAGGGGGGATATGATCTCCATGTATAATACATAAGGGGGGATATGATCTCATGTTTATAATACATAAGGGGGGATATGATCTCCATGTATAATACATAAGGGGGATATGATACCATGTATAATACATAAGGGGGGATATGATCTCCATGTATAATACATAAGGGGGATATGATCTCCATGTATAATACATAAGGGGGGATATGATCTCCATGTATAATACATAAGGGGGGATATGATCACCCATGTATAATACATAAGGGGGGATATGATCTCCATGTATAAATACATAAGGGGGGATATGATCTCCATGTATAAATACATAAGGGGGGGATATGATCTCCATGTATAATACATAAGGGGGGATATGATCTCCATGTATAATACATAAGGGGGGATATGATCTCCATGTATAATACATAAGGGGGGATATGATCTCCATGTATAATACATAAGGGGGGGATATGATCTCCATGTATAATACATAAGGGGGGATATGATCTCCATGTATAATACATAAGGGGGGATATGATCTCCATGTATAATACATAAGGGGGGATATGATCTCCATGTATAATACATAAGGGGGGATATGATCTCCATGTATAATACATAAGGGGGGATATGATCTCCATGTATAATACATAAGGGGGGATATGATCTCCATGTATAATACATAAGGGGGGATATGATCTCCATGTATAATACATAAGGGGGGATATGATCTCCATGTATAATACATAAGGGGGGATATGATCTCCATGTATAATACATAAGGGGGGGATATGATCTCCATGTATATACATAAGGGGGGGATATGATCTCCATGTATAATACATAAGGGGGGGGGATATGATCTCCATGTATAATACATAAGGGGGGGATATGATCTCCATGTATAATACATAAGGGGGGGATATGATCTCCATGTATAATACATAAGGGGGGGATATGATCTCCATGTATAATACATAAGGGGGATATGATCTCCATGTATAAATACATAAGGGGGGATATGATCTCCATGTATAATACATAAGGGGGGATATGATCTCCATGTATAATACATAAGGGGGGATATGATCTCCATGTATAATACATAAGGGGGGATATGATCTCCATGTATAATACATAAGGGGGGATATGATCTCCATGTATAATACATAAGGGGGGATATGATCTCCATGTATAATACATAAGGGGGGATATGATCTCCATGTATAATACATAAGGGGGGATATGATCTCCATGTATAATACATAAGGGGGATATGATCTCCATGTATAATACATAAGGGGGATATGATCTCCATGTATAATACATAAGGGGGGATATGATCTCCATGTATAATACATAAGGGGGGATATGATCTCCATGTATAATACATAAGGGGGGATATGATCACCATGTATAATACATAAGGGGGGATATGATCACCATGTATAACACATAAGGGGGGATATGATCTCCATGTATAATACATAAGGGGGGATATGATCTCCATGTATAATACATAAGGGGGGATATGATCTCCATGTATAATACATAAGGGGGGATATGATCTCCATGTATAATACATAAGGGGGGATATGATCTCCATGTATAATACATAAGGGGGTGGATATGATCTCCATGTATAATACATAAGGGGGGATATGATCTCCATGTATAATACATAAGGGGGGATATGATCTCCATGTATAATACATAAGGGGGGGATATGATCTCCATGTATAATACATAAGGGGGGATATGATCTCCATGTATAATACATAAGGGGGGATATGATCTCCATGTATAATACATAAGGGGGGATATGATCACCATGTATAATACATAAGGGGGGATATGATCTCCATGTATAATACATAAGGGGGGATATGATCTCCATGTATAATACATAAGGGGGGATATGATCTCCATGTATAATACATAAGGGGGGATATGATCTCCATGTATAATACATAAGGGGGATATGATCTCCATGTATAATACATAAGGGGGGATATGATCTCCATGTATAATACATAAGGGGGGATATGATCTCCATGTATAATACATAAGGGGGGATATGATCTCCATGTATAATACATAAGGGGGGATATGATCACCATGTATAATACATAAGGGGGGATATGATCTCCATGTATAATACATAAGGGGGGGATATGATCTCCATGTATAATACATAAGGGGGGATATGATCCATGTATAATACATAAGGGGGGATATGATCTCCATGTATAATACATAAGGGGGGATATGATCTCCATGTATAATACATAAGGGGGGATATGATCTCCATGTATAATACATAAGGGGGGATATGATCTCCATGTATAATACATAAGGGGGGATATGATCACCATGTATAATACATAAGGGGGGATATGATCTCCATGTATAATACATAAGGGGGGATATGATCTCCATGTATAATACATAGGGGGGATATGATCTCCATGTATAATACATAAGGGGGGATATGATCTCCATGTATAATACATAAGGGGGGATATGATCACCATGTATAATACATAAGGGGGGATATGATCTCCATGTATAATACATAAGGGGGGATATGATCTCCATGTATAATACATAAGGGGGGATATGATCTCCATGTATAATACATAAGGGGGGATATGATCTCCATGTATAATACATAAGGGGGATATGATCTCCATGTATAATACATAAGGGGGGATATGATCTCCATGTATAATACATAAGGGGGGATATGATCACCATGTACAATACATAAGGGGGGATATGATCTCCATGTATAATACATAAAGGGGATATGATCTCCATGTATAATACATAAGGGGGGCTATGATCTCCATGTATAAATACATCAGTGATTCATATAAGCAACACCCTGAGGTCATCACAGAGGACAAGGGGGCACTCTTTACATCTGGAGGAAAAGAAATCTAATCTCCAAACACGGAAAGGTTTCTTCACAGTGAGAGCTGTGAAAATGTGGAATAGACTCCCTCAAGAGTTGGTTCTCTCCAGCTCAGTGGATTGCTTTAAAAAAGTCCTGGATTCTTTCTTGGATACACAGAATATAACTGGATATAACATTTATAGGTAAAGCTGATCCAGGGAATATCCGATTGCCTTTCGGGGGATCAGGAAAGAATTTTTTCCCTGCAGGTGCAAATTGGATCATGCTTTACTGTTTTTATTGCCTTCCTCTGGATCAACTGTGGGTGTAGGATTATAACTTTTTTTTTTTTTTAATGGTTGAACTGGATGGACTTTGTCTCTTTTTTTAGCCAGACTATCTATGTGAATGGGGTCTTGGACACATTTCCTAGATATGTAGCATCGTTTACTTAAATAAGCTATTTGGACAGATTGTAATCAGTTTACTAGTTTTATTTAAAAGTGTTTGAGGGTCTATTTATCAATGTTTTCACTTAAGAATCACCTAACTTTTACCCAGGATTCACCCACTTTCACATATGATTCTGTTAGAAGGATGGGTGAAAGTTGTTTCACAGGTCCCCGCCCAGTCTATTGTACAATGACTGCCAGGCAAGACTGCTCTTGTTCTAGGAGGACATCACATGACGTCCTCCAATTCCCTCAGACACAGTGAATCACCGATCAAGGTAAAGAGCCAATGACATTGGCTCTTTACCATGTGATCAGCTGTGTCCAATCACAGCTGATCACATGTGTACAAACTCCAGTTATTGGCATTTCCTTTCCTCAGCGATGTCACAGTGTGAGGAAAGGCAGAGGCATCCCTAGGGTAGGTGTCAGTCGGTGCGGTAACTCTTGGTGACACCCCCTCCGACGATCCCAGCAGAATGAATCGGATCTGCGGATTGAGCATAATGGATCGGGCTCTGATCCATTATGCTCAATCCGCAGATCCGATGCATCCTGCAGGGATCGTCAGCTTGCTTTACAACTTACCTTTTACAACTTACCTTTTTTACTGATCAGTTTTCATCAGTGCAGCCTCATCAGTGTAGGATATCAGTGCCCATCAATACCACCAGTTAGTGCTCATTAGGCATGGGCTGCATGTTCAAGTTGGAGCATGGGTTGTTCGCGTGATCGCTGAACACACAAACAGTACGAATGTTCAGTGGGCTTTTCGCCCTCCGCACCCCACAAAGCTCTGTGCCCTGATTGGTCAAAGCAGTGTATCTGACCACAGGGTGAACCCCGCCCCCTTGTGATATCATGACAGTATTTAAGAACTGTCATCGGCGGTGCAGCTGTCAGAAATGGGTAGTGGTACCGTGTACCCTATACACATTCACATGAGGGGGGGGATCAGGATCTGGGGGCTCCTTGTTAAAAGGGGCCTCCAGATTCTGATAAGTCCCCCACTCACAGATCCCCACAACCACAGGCCACGGTTGTGGGGAAGAGGCACTTGTCCCCGTCAAAAAGGGCGCACGGTGCTTTGGGGCGGGAAACCCCCCTGCCCCAGATCACGCTCCCCCCATGTTGAGGGCATGAGGCCTGGTATGGTTTTAGGAGGGGAAGGTCGCTTGCTCATCGCCCCCTTTCCTGACCTGCTGGGCTGTATGCTCAGATAAGGTCAGGAAAGGATGGGTATTTTGGGGGGGGGACCCCCATGTAATTTTTTAAAAATGTTGGTGTGGGGATTCCCCTCGAAATCCATACCAGACCCGGAGGGTTTGGTATGGATGGGAGGGGGGACCCCACACCATTTTTTTTCTTTCTAAATTGGAATTGTCGGGCAAGGCCGACAATTCTTTTGACATTCAGCTGTCAGCGGGGAATTCCACCGACAGCTGAAACATCAATGAATGTCTCACTACTAAAATATCACATAACTTAATGATATAACTCATGCAGTATTTTAGTAACTGAGCAGTATCTTACCGTATACTCAGATTCATGTTCGAAGTTCACGGTGGAACATTCTCTAGGTTCGGATGTTCGACCGCGAACCGAACAGGGGGGCGTTCGGCCCATCAGTGCTGCCTATCAGTTCCCATCAGTGCAACCTCATCAGTGCAACCTCATCAGTGCCTCTTCATCAGTGAAGCCTAGCAGTGGCCATCTGTGACCATCAGTGTTGCCTCATTAGTGCACATCAGTTCTGCCTCATCAGTGCCCATCAGTGCAGCCTCATCAGTGCCCATCAGTGCCCATCAGTGCAGCCTCATCAGTGCCCATCAGTGCATCCTCATCAGTGCAGCCTCACCAGTGCCCATTAGTGCTGCCTCATCAGTGCCCATCAGTGCAGCTTCATCAGTGCAACCTCATCAGTGCCCATCAGTGCAGCCTCATCCATGCCCATTAGTGCTGCCTCATCAGTGCCCATCAATGCAGCTTCATCAGTGCCCATCAGTGCAGCCTCATCAGCACACATCAGTTCTGCCTCATCAGTGCCCATCAGTGCAGCCTTATCAGTGCCCATCAGTGCTGCCCAATCAGTGCCCACTAGTGCAACTTCTTCAGTGCCCATCAGTGCAGCCTCATCAGTGCCCATCAGTGCAGCCTCATAAGTGCAGCCACATCAGTGCCCATTAGTGCTGCCTCATCAGTGCCCATCAGTGCAGCTTCATCAGTGCAGCCTCATCAGTGCCCATCAGTGCAGCCTCATCAGTGCCCATTAGTGCTGCCTCATCAGTGCCCATCAGTGCAGCTTCATCAGTGCAGCCTCATCAGTGCCCATCAGTGCAGCCTCATCAGTGCCCATTAGTGCTGCCTCATCAGTGCCCATCAGTGCAGCGTCACACAGTGAAGAAGAAAAATAACTTATTTGCTACATTTTTATAACAGAAATGAAGAAAAAATTTACAAAATTTTCGATCATTTTTCCTTTGCTTAGCAAAAAAAAACCAGTGGTGATTAAATACCACCAAAAGAAAGCCCTATCTGTCTAAATCAAAAATTTTGTTTGGGTACAGTGTCGCATGACTGTGCAATTGTCATTCAAATTGCAACAGGGCTGAAAGCTGAAAATGACTCACTAATTCCCTAAGGCAATCCCTAAAGAATATAAAAGTTGTAGCATGAAAGGACCAGTCGTTTGGTTCACTCCGAGTAATGCAGACAAGGCAAAAAAAGAAATAAAGGAAAAGCACCAACACATGAAGAAGCATTAACAACATAGTAAACTATTACATATGCATGATGGAGCCCTGAAAAAAATGTTGAAAAAAATGCAAAGTAGAAGCAGAAAAAGGAGCATAGCTGTGCATGACAGGCATCAATATTGCAAGACGGCAGTGAAGACTTGGCACATCCTAAGTGGTGTATTCAATCCAATATTTCATGTACATGATACGTCTGTAAGGTCAGGGAAGAACGCAGTACGGCAGTCAAGCCCATAAACAATAAAGTGCATGTAGGTCAGACCATATCCAAACCTTCATGTTTAGAACGCATGCTGGAAAACTAAAGTCAAAGCTGAGCTGTAAAAGCTGTAAAGGGCAGATAAATCCCCAACTGTTTCAATTGCACACCCACAAATTTTCCTGAACAACTTATGGCATTGTGGAAGCTGCTGCAGATTGTGTATATGTGTGTGTAACAAATTTCACAATTATTCCATCAAAGATTGATGCAAAGTCAAAAACGTTTTTAACAAACATAGGCCATGATGGTGTAGCGCTACCCGTGCAGGAGCCGCTTGGTAATTTACATAGTTATTCTGGCTGAAAAAAGACAAAAGTCCATCCAGTTCAACCAAAGAAAAAAAAAAGTTATAATTCTATACCCACAGTTGATCCAGAGGAAGGCAACAAAAAATCCCAGCAAAGCATGATCCAATTTGCTCCTGCAGGAAAAAAAATTCCTTCCTGATCTCCCCAAGAGGCAATCGGATAGTCCCTGGTCAACAAATTTGGGTTCTCTTTTATGCGCCACGAATCCAAGAACAACCTCGGCCCCTCTGATACACCTGGTTGAATTAAAGTTACTGCAAGCACTTCCCACATGGAAGAAAAATATACCTGAAATATATTTAAAAAATATTCTTCCCAAATACTGTATATTGATATATATTTGAAATGCTACCATTTTGGCCATATATATATATATTTATTTCAAAATATATTTCAATAAATATATATATATATATATATACATATATATACTGTATATATATATATATATATATATATATATATATATATATATATACAGAAAATTACCAGCACCAAAAAAATTATTTTTGAAATAATTCCTAAGTAAATGCTGCTGCTCATTAGTGTACACACCAATAAAAATAATAATAAAGAACATAAAACAGTGCAAATAAATATACACACTGCATGTTGAAATGCGTTTTTATTACAAAATATGTGAAAAATATTTTTAGCAATATACTTTTTAAATATATTCTTCAGATTTTTTTTTTAACATATAAAAAAGTCATTTTAACATATATATTGTACATGCATTCCAAAAATGTAGATTTGTATTTTTAAAGACATACAGAATATTTGAAATGTATTTTTGCAAAATATTTATCATATATTTCGTAATAAAAACACATTTCAACATACAGTGTGTGTGTGTGTGTTATATATATATATAATTATTATTAATTTATTTATTTTTTATTTATTGAAATATATTTTGAAATATATTGAATATGGCCAAAATTGTAGTATTTCAAATATATTTTTCTTCCATATGGGACACCCATAGCCTACAAGAAGTCACTTCTGCTAAAGGGGCAATACCAGCTGCAGAGGCCAAGGGGTGTACTTACTTTTTCTACCATTACATCTATTGATATTTTTGTTAAATAAATAATTGAAAAGGGAATTTTTCAAATATTTCATCTTCCTCTGTAGACAATGCTTAAATTATGATGATTATTATTATCCAGGATTTATATAGCGACAACAGTTTGCGCAGCGCTTTACAAAATGAAGGCAGACGTTACAGTTACAATACAATTTGGTACAAGAGGAAACAGAGGGCCCGGCTCGGTAGAGCTTACAATCTAGGAGGAAGGGTTGAGTGATGCAAAAGGTAATAGCTGTGGGGGGGAATGAGCTGATGGAGGAAATAAATGGCGGTTTACTAGGTAGAAGCAGGATAGGCTTCTTTAAAGAGAAAGGTTTTCAGGGATCGTCTAAAGGTGGATAGATTAGGAAACAGCCAGACAGATTGGGGTAGGGAGTTCCATAGGATGGGAGAAGCTCGGGAGAAGTCCTGGAAGCGAGCATGGGAGGAGGTGACACAGGAACTAGAGAGCAGAAGGTCTTGGGAGGATCGAAGAGCGGTTTGGTTGGTATTTTGATACCAGGTTGGTGATGTAGCTGGGGGCAGAGTTGTGGATGGCTTTGTAAGTTGTTGTTAGTATCTTCAATTTTATTAGTTGGGTGACTGGAAGCCAGTGGAGGGATTGGCAGAGAGGGATGGAGGCCAGTGGAGGGATTGGCAGAGAGGAATGGAGGCCAGTGGAGGGATTGGCAGAGAGGGGTGGAGGCCAGTGGAGGGATTGGCAGAGAGGGATGGAGGCAAGTGGAGGGATTGGCAGAGAGGGGTGGAGGCCAGTGGAGGGATTGGCAGAGAGGGATGGAGGCCAGTGGAGGGATTGGCAGAGAGGGATGGAGGCCAGTGGAGGGATTGACAGAGAGGGATGGAGGCCAGTGGAAGGATTGGAAGAGAGAGATGGAGCCCAGTGGAGGGATTGGCAGAGAGGGATGGAGGACAGTGGAGGGATTGGCAGAGAGGGATGGAGGCCAGTGGAGGGATTGGCAGAGAGGGATAGAGGCCAGTGGAGGGATTGGCAGAGAGGGATGGAGGCCAGTGGAGGGATTGGCAGAGAGGGATGGAAGCCAGTGGAAGGATTGACAGAGAGGGATGGAGGCCAGTGGAGGGATTGGTAGAGAGGAATGGAGGCCAGTGGAGGGATTGGCAGAGAGGGATGGAGGCCAGTGGAGGGATTGGCAGAGAGGGATGGAGGCCAGTGGAGGGATTGGCAGAGAGGGATGGAGGCCAGTGGAGGGATTGGCAGAGAGGGATGGAGGCCAGTATATGGATTGACAGAGAGGGATGGAAGCCAGTGGAGGGATTGGTAGAGAGGGATGGAAGCCAGTGGAAGGATTGACAGAGGGGTAGCAGACAATTTAATGTTTGCCTGTTTGAATATGTTGATAAAGTCAACACGTATGTGTACTGCCTTTTTCCTATGATTGTATCTGAGTATGTACTGTGGCTCTCTTATAAAAGTACAATAAGGAGAGGTAAGTAAATTCAGACGCATGGACTGTTAAACATTAGACACCTCTCCCCGAGACATGACAGCATTGATTACCCATGCCGTACCATCTGGCCATAAATACGCTGCACTCTCTATAGGCTGCCATATTTTTCATCTTTATGTAATAATCCTTGGAATGTCGTGCAAACCCGAGCGAGCGAAAGTCATTGTGTAATTGTTAAAGTGTCGGATGACTGACAATTCCAGACAAGAATAAATATTCATAGGTTGAATGCTTTTTTTTTATAGATTATATATTTAATAGGCAGAAAGCAATTCAAGATCTCAGCAGGCAGCTGGAGTGCCAGTCCATCCAATCCCTCCATGCACAGGTCACCGAATGTAGCACAGATCAATAACTCCAGCAACCTATATCCAGCAGCGAACTCACTTAAGCCGCCAATGTGTAATGACTGCTTTGTCCTTTCACCTCTCGCTGCTTTGTACTGCTATGGTGCTGCATACCGGCTCAGGCAAAGTCTTCGTTCATGATGGCATTCTTATTCTAAGTAAACGTGAAGCAGAGTTAAATATATATATATATATATACTGTATATATATATACTGTATATATAGAGCATGTTGAAATGCATTTTTATTACAACATATATGAAAAATATTTTTAAAACTACATTTCAAATATACTGTATGTCTTTAAAAATACAAATCTACATTTTTGGAATGCATTTACAAATATATGTAAATATATATGTTAAAATTACTTTTTTATATGTTAAAACAAAATCTGAAGAATATATTTAAAAGATGCCATGCCACGTTCAAAGTCACTTAAATCCCCTTTCTTCCCCATTCTGATGCTCGGTTTGAACTTCAGCAAGTCATCTTCACCACGTCTAGATGCCTAAATGTATTGAGTTGCTGCCTTGTGATTGGCTGATTAGCAATTTGTGTTACCAAGCAATTGAACAGGTAATAAAGTGGTTGGTGAGTGTATATACAGCAAAAGAGTCAGATGCTTTGAAGGCAGGGGCGGACTGACCATTGGGGAACTCGGGCACTGAACTCGGGCACTGAGGGGGCCCCATGAGATGTCCCTGGTACCTTTCATAGGCTTTTTTGGGTGTGATTTGAGTGTGGGCGAGGACACAGGGGCCCCATGATCCCCTGTTGCCCGGGGGCCCCATGAATTGTCAGTCCGCCCCTGTTTGGTGGACCAATGTATTTACAGTATGGACATCAAGCTATCACAGAAGACCTTCACCTAAGTGCTTACTTAGCTTCTCCAACTTTACATCCTGCATGCAAAATCCAGTATGTTGCTGCCCGCACCTGTGCAATATCATCCTGGAGACGTGAATTGGATATTCCTCTAACAGTATGGACACCGCACTAGGTAATGATACTTTGAGGGGGTAGGAAGGGCTATTCAGAAAAAAGATGCTTTACTCCACAATGCATGCAGCTACAGAGGTTAGTGAGCTCCTTTTTGCTTGCTAAAAATGTGGAATGTCTATCCCAAAGAGTTGAATGTCCATCACAATTGTATTTTGAGGTCCCTTAACCCCTTCGCGCCGACTCCTCCTGGCCCTTTAAGGGTTTCAGAAGCCCTGGGAGGCGGGGTTTGGGATCATGTGACCATATGATCGGGAAAGGTCCCGATCAAAAGAGGACATCGGGACCTTTCCGTAGGTACCAAACATGTGTGCTGGGAGCACACAGGGCACACACTCTCAGCACATATGTTGTTTTTAATAGAACGCAAATGTGCAGCTGCTCAGTGTCTAGGCCCAGGCGCCAGGAGGCCGCACATTTGCGTTCGGCTGGCATGAAGAGGTTAAACAAAAGCATTCTGATCAGGTCCGTCTGTCTATTTTTTGCAGGTGGACCTGTTGAGTGGAACCATGCTGTCTTATGGAGTGTCAATGCATTTTTGTCTGTTTACACCCACCTACCTCCAAGTCCTTCCAGGTCCAGAAAAAAAAAAAACAGAAAAAGACTCCGTCCTTTTTCCACTTTTCCAGGCCAAAACATGACAGATCCTAGGTAGCCTGATATAAACGACAAGAGTCCATTGACATCAGTCTACCTACAGAGCTGAGCGGGTGTAATGGAACCGTCCCCAGACTGCGCTTGGGTACTTCCATTAGACTACCACTTCCCTGTCTGGACACCGACAACAGACACCACAGCAGACCATACAAGACTAGACAACACCAATCTTGAAGTTATCCAGAGTAGACTATTTTTTTTGAACACAGATACAAGATATATACACTCAAGGGGACAATCCCCCCTCCCTGCATAATGACACAGGTTGAGTAAATCTAATTTAGTAACAAGAGGCACACCAACAGACAGTCCCATCAACAGGGCGGGCTGCTGGAGACACCCCCCACCAAGCCAATACACATAAACACATACATCCCATAATAGTTTGCTCCCAAGCAAGACGCACAATGGAACAATGGGATGCAACCACATTAGACTACCACTTCCCTGTCTGGACACCGACAACAGACACCACAGCAGACCATACAAGACTAGACAACACCAATCTTGAAGTTATCCAGAGTAGACTATTTTTTTTGAACACAGATACAAGATATATACACTCAAGGGGACAATCCCCCCTCCCTGCATAATGACACAGGTTGAGTAAATCTAATTTAGTAACAAGAGACACACCAACAGACAGTCCCATCAACAGGGCGGGCTGCTGGAGACACCCCCCACCAAGCCAATACACATAAACACATACATCCCATAATAGTTTGCTCCCAAGCAAGACACACAATGGAACAATGGGATGCAACCACATGGCATTAAACAATCAACAACCCCCCACCCCAATATTAGGACAGATCACCCTGTACCCCTAACAGGCACAGGGTGACTTACACAAGAGGGATATGGGGAGCTGAGACAGGGGTCTCCCCACCTCTCTAAAGTGAGCTGTGTTCCATGGGCCCCCCAACCAAAGAGACTCCCGTCACAGCGGGGTCTTCCCAGGTCTGCCAAAACATTGACATTTGCCCCATTCAGCTCCTATCCAGCACAGATCAGATTCACGGATCCCCTACTGATCAGAGAGGACTCCACTCTGTGTGAGAGGAGCCATGGGGATGTAAAATAGGACACAGAATCTACACAACATCAAGTACTGTATATGGGGTGGGGGGTATTTGCTAAAACTAGTGCTGCTGTGCATGGGAGCCAATCAGCTTCCAGGTATTATTACCAAAACTTAATTGAACAAGCTGAAGTTAGAAGCTGATTGGCTCCCATGCACAGCAGCACCAGATTCTGTGTCCTCCAGTTTTAGTAAATCGCCCCCGTGGCAGGTTTATTGTGTATATTTAGTCATAACTTTTCCTGTTTATAGTTTTGGATATAAAAGGGTAAAAACTCTTTCATTTCCTCTTCCAAAGATGCACCGGGAAATAATAGGAAATCTCAAAAGTGAAGGATATCCCCTCTCAGACAACGGTCATAAGAACAGCTCTCCCCACTGATAGGTTCACTCTCACCCTTTGTTCTGGTTTTTATGCCTTGCAGACTATGGTAACTAGTACAAATAAATTGGAGATGGTGAATCAACCTAGCGGGGACACCCACATGGAAGAAAAATATATTTTAAAAATATTCTTCCCAAATAAATTGACATATATTTGAAATACTACAATTTTGGCCGTATTCAATATATTTCAAAATATATGTTAATATATATATGTATACAGGGGCATATTTACCACAAGGCAAACAAGGCGTTTGCCTAGGGCGGCATTTTTCAGGGGGCAGCACCGTTCACCAGAAGAAGGGACAGAAGAAGGAACACATGTGGCCCGGGGACCAGGTAGGATCTGAGAGAGACAGAGCCCAACTCTCGTTCCCAGGGATGTCAAGAGCTGTGACGGTGAGTGTGTGTTAGTGGAAGGCAGGGTGTGTGTGTGCTAGTGGAAGGCTTTCTAGGGTGGGGGGGCAGGGGTGTTGTTGGTCAATGTCAGGCTCTCTTCACAGGGGTTAGGGGTGTTGGTCGGCGTCGGGCTCTCTCCGCGGGTGGGGGGTCCGATTTTTCTGTTGCCTAGGGCAGCACAAAACCTGAATACACCACTGTATGTATATATATATATATTTATATATATATATGTATATATATGTATACTGTATGTTAAAGTGCGTTTTTTTATATATTACAAAATATATGAAAAATATTTTTAACAATACATTTTCAAATATACTGTCTGTCTTTAACTCGGGCGGTATTCCCGAGTGTAGCTCGGGCTAAAGTTTCAGTACCAAAAGCAGTAACCCCGAGCTACACTCGGGCTCACCATGTGGCGCTGCATAGGGAGTCCCTGCAGAGCTTACCTTGTCCTTCGCTCCCGCGATGTGTCCCCTGCAGTGTCCCCGGCCATCTCCTCCGGCCGATGCCAGCATCCGGCTTCTGTGTTCCGATCCCTGTGACGTCGGGACGTACGGGCGCCACCGCGGCGGCGGGAAATTTGAAAATTTTAAAAATTGTCATTTTTTTCCAAACAAATTTTACATAGTAAAACATTGCTGTTTCAACCCATTTCACATACATTTTGTCCCGAGTGCTTTGTCCGGCGCCCTGCCTGCATTTTGTCTGTTCTTTCTGCCTGGAAACTGAGAAAAGTCCATGGCGTCCAAAAAGCGTCCCTTTAGGTCAAAAGCGGTTTTAGATCAGCTAGAGAACAGCGATAGTAAATCAGAACCACTTGCAGAATTGAGTGATAATGATTCGTGGGGGAAATTCCTCATCAGACACTGAAAACGATTTTGCGACTTTGCTCAGTAATGTGCGAACTTAGCGCTATATTTCAAATTTCAGTGATTTTGGTTTGATTATATTATTGAATTAAATTGTATTATTATTATATTATTATTTTTTATGATTATTTATTAAATTATAATTTATAATTTCGTGTTTCAAGATTTATCATATCCGGAATGTTTATTAGACTCTTGTTCAGACAGATTTCAGTGAGTTATTCCTAAAAATTACAGGCCTGCAATAAAAAAAACTACGTATTTCCATGCAAAAAAAAATGGTACCGCTTTCAGCACCAAAAATCTGACATAATCATACCGCTAGGGAGAGTTAAAAATACATATAATCTACATTTTTGGAATCCATTTACAAATATATGTAAATATATGTAAAAATATATGTTAAATTTACTTTTTTATATGTTAAAAAAAATCTGAAGAATATATTTAAAAAAAAAATTATTTTGAAAAATATTTTTCATATATTTTGTAATATATAAAAAAAAATTTCAACATACAGTCAGGGGCAGACTGACCATTTGGAAACTCGGGCACTGCCCGAGGGCCCGGGGTCAGTAGGGGGCCCCATGAGATGCCCCTGGTACCTTTTTCAAAGGCTTTTTTGAGTTTGGGCAAGGACACAGGGGCCCCATGATCCCCCATTGCCCGGGGGCCCCATGAGTTGTCAGTCCGCCCCTGCATACAGTATATATATGACGCCCTCCCAGGACTGGACGACGGCGCTGTAGCCGTCATTCGGCAAGTGGTTAAATTAGCCACAGAACCGGTGTAATTAATCTATGTCTGAGTTTAAAGAGAAGAGGTGACAACCCTAGAAAGGGGGTAAAAGTTCCCGGTAGGCAAGTGGTTAAATGAATGCAATACAAGCTGTCGAGGTGTGTAAATATGTTGCGCACCTATGTGCTGTATATGTATATCCAGGGAGAACCAGAACAGGAACAGAATGTCATCATTCAATAAAAGTTCCAAGCTGTTGACTTTCCCTCCTCCACACTTTCTGGGACATGTTTAAGCATGAAAACATTTCTTTCTGGGGATGTGCATGATCCTTCAGCTTCACTTATTAACAGCTGTGACTGTCTTCCCTCAAGTCACAAATACTGATCTGACACTTTGTGTCTTGAAAATGGATATTTGTTTATTTGGCATTATGTAAGACATTACACAAGCGACCTGAATTTACTACATACTGAAAACATACACTTCCAGCATTTAAAGAGATACTCCACATAAATCGCACATTGCAATGATTACTGATGCAGATTTTGTTGCAGTTGCAGATTTTTAACAACTTCTGTTGCAAGATTCTGAAATGGGGGGGTGTGTCTCTTCCCTCCAATCAGCTCTCAGAGTCTCCTCTCTGAGCTGTGCAGTGTGTAATTTCATCTCTCCACTCCCTGTTTTCTGAAATCTCAGACAAGCTGTATACATTCTGGACTTGGGGATGTAGAGAAGAGAAAACTGCAGATAAACAGGTACAACTTATGCAGGAGGATTTGTTTCATCTGTGTGTACCCAGTTCGCAGGGTATATGGAAGGATTTACAGCCACTTTAGGGATGTCGATGATGTCAGTGCCCTTATACCCACATGGAAGAAAAATATATTTTAAATATATTTTAAAAATATTATTCCCAAATATATTGCTATATATTTGAAATGCTACAATTTTGGCCATATTCAATATATATATATATATATATATATATATATATATATATACTACATGTTGAAATACGTTTTTTTTACAAAATATATGAAGACAATTTTAAAAATAGATTTCAAATATACTGTATGTCTTTAAAAATACAAATCTACATTTTTGGAATGCATTTACAAATATATGTAAAAATATATGTTAGAATTACTTTTTTTATATGTTAAAAAAAATCTGAATATATTTAAAAAATATCTATTTTTTTAATATATTCTAGATTTTTTTAACATATAAAAAAGTCATTTTAACATATATTTTTACATATATTATAAATGCATTCCAAAACTGTAGATTTGTATTTTTAAAGACATACAGTATATTTCAAATGTATTTTTAAAAATATTTTTCATATAGTTTGTAATGAAAATGCATTTCAACATACAGTATATATATATTGATATGGTCAAATTGTAGCATTTCAAATATATGTCAATATATTTGGGAAGAATATTTTTAAAATATATTTAAAATATAATTTTCTTCCATGTGGGTATAAGGGCACTGACATCATCAACATCCCTAAAGTGGCTGTAAATCCTTCCATATACCCAGCGAACTACCTGGCCCCAGATGATACACAGAGATGAAACAAATCCTCCTTTGTTATCTGCAATATATATATATATATATATATATATATATATATATATATATCCTCCTGTTTATCTGCAGTCTTCTCTTCTCTACATCCCCAAGTCCAGAATGTATACAGCTTGTCTGAGATTTCAGGAAACAGGGAGTGGAGAAATGAAATTATACACTGCAGAGCTCAGTGAGGAGAGCTCTCTGAGCTGATTGGAGGGAAGAGACTCACCCTCCCTTCACACAGCACACAGGAACAGAGCTGAGGCTGTCAATCACAGGCTGTGTGTTGGACATCCCTCCCCGGTCACTTTTTTTTTCTTGATGTCAGGAAAACCTGTCAGAAGTGATTCATGCTAATAGCAGAGGAACGAGGCAGCAAACAGAAAAGACACTTAGTGCTCTGGATTGAGACAAGTACACAATACAGCGGGATATGCTTTGTTCATATATTTCATGTCTGAGGTTTACAGCCACTTTAATTCTTACTCAGTGTGCCAATAGAGTGCTAAATTATGTGACGTGCAATGCACAGTGCTGAATTAAAAAGATAATGAGAATCCAACAAACGCAACTTACTGTATAATACAAAATCAGTCTGAACCCCCACAGAGTTTATATTACAACCTGTATGATCCAGCTGTGACACAATCTCATTAAACCAAATGTATCACCTGCATACAAAATCCCATGCCTTAATTTTTTTAAAGCCGGAAAGAAAACAATATTTTTTTTATTTTCTGTTATAAAATGTATCCAATAAAAAAAACTTAAAAAAATCAAATTTCTTCAAAAAATGTAGGACAAAATGTATTCTGCTACATGTCTTTGGTATAAAAAAAAAAAATCACAGTAAGTGCTTATTAATTGGTTTGTGTGAAAGTTGTAGTGTCTAAAAACTATGATATATATACTGGAATTTTTTTTCTATATACTAGTAATGACGGTGAGCAACGACTTATACTGGAACTGTGATAGTGCGGCGGGCAATCTGACACTGACACTGGGTGGGAATTGACTAACTGTCACTGACATCTCCAGTGACACTAATACAGTGCTATTAATATACACTGTCACTGTACTAATGACACTGGCTGGGAAGGGGGTAACATATATACTTTGGGCACACTGAGCCCCGGGTCTTTTCCTGGAGAGGATTGCATCAGCCCAAGAGGGGACACGCTGTTCTCCCAGGCACCTGCTGCCATGTGGCCTCAGGTGGGTGACCTGAGGGTCTGAAGTAAGAGAGAAAGCGGGTCCTGGTTCTTCAAAAGGCTGACTGAGGGGGTGTCTATTGAAGATCTGGTCTGGTATTACGGAGAAGAGGCTACCAGCTGTTCTTTTGGACCTTGTGAGTACAGACATACTTAACCCCTTCGCACCGACGTCACACAAATATGCGGCCTCACAGAACTGGGCTTTTTTCCGTGGGGCCGCATCAGGGGCAGACTGACAACTCATGAGGCCCCCGGGCAATAGGGGATCATGGGGCCCCTGTGTCCTTGCCCAAACTCAAAAAAGTCTATGAAAAAGGTACCAGGGGCAACTTATGGGCCCCCTACTGACCCCGGGCCCTCGGGCAGTGCCCGAGTTTTCAAATGGTCAGTCCGCCCCTGGGCCGCATATTTGCATACCTATCTTTCTGCTGGGAGCACGCCGCACAGCGTGCTCCCAGCACAAAGACTGCAGTGTCACTGAGAGCCCCGGGATCCCATTCTAATGATCGGGACCTGGGACTCCCGATTCTGGGTCACATGATCGCTGTGATAACCTCTGATTGGCTATCACAGTAATCAATCACTGTATAGCTCGCCCCCATTGTTTTTTTTTTCTCTATGAATGGAGGAGAGAGATACATTGTATCTCTCTAACTCCTGGCATAGAGGGGAAAAATGTTTGTAAAAAAAAAAAAAAAAAAAGATAAATATTTAAAATTAAAGAAAAAAAAAAAAGAAAAAATACCTAGATCAAGGTTTGATCTAGTTCAGTGCCAGGGTAAGTGTTTGGGTCAAGGTCAAAAGGTCAGGGTCAAAGGTCAGGATTTTTTAAAATTGGTATCAGTGTCAGTTAGTGTCAGTGTGGGGTTAAGGATTTCATAGACTATTGCTGTTGACCCCTCTGATGTGCTATAGTCAGCTAAGGGTCCAGCCAAGGGAACACTGGCTAGTATTCTAAAGGGTTCTGTCCATTTACTCTTTGCTCCATGCACTCTAACCCAGGGGCGGACTGACAACTCATGGGGCCCCTGGGCAATAGGTCCTAAGTACCTGCAGCCTGTGCCAATATGATGGGGAAGCTGGTCCTGCACTTCCATCCATCTTTATATTAATAAGCTGAACCTGGTCACAGGGGTGGATTGACAACTCATGGGGCCCCCGGGCCATAGAGGATCATGGGGCCCCTGTGTCCTTGCCCAAACTCAAAAAAGCCTATGAAAAAGGTACCAGGGGCATCTCATGAGGCCCCCTACTGACCCTGGACCCTCGGGCAGTGCCCGAGTTTCCAAATGGTCAGTTCCGCCCCTGCTCTATCCTGAAGTTACCGGTACTGCAAAGGATAGTCTTCTACCTGCTTCAGCGAGGACTTCAACTAATGCTCAACCAGAGATCATACAGAGTCCTCCATTGTATAAAGTTCTATTCCTGGAGTATTCCAGTAAATTTCCCTCTCGCTATCCAATTGCTCCAATAATAAAACTACAAAACAACAACGTCAGATGTCAACCAGAAGTACAGCGGCCGCCATTTTGGAGAAGGTGTTGGACTAGATGTTGTATGCTGGCTTTCTTTTATGTAAGAGTTTTTTTAGCAAATAAAGAGCTCTGATTTTATTATACTACATTATGGTCAATTTTGTTTGTTTCCACATGGATGACTGTTGATTGGAGAACCAGTGGCATAGGGAACTATAGGAGTCGGAGTGGCGGTTCATGGGACTGTTATGCTCTATATATAATATGAGAGTTTGGGAAGGTACATGATTTATAAGGTGGATTAAGGCTGGCCATACACTATACAATTTTCTCTCCAATTTCTTCCTTTAGATTTACCTTCAACTATGTAGTACAAGAGCCCGCCTAATTGGATACAATTGAAAGTGTTGTTAGGTTTGACCTCCTATTATATGGTTTTTAGTAAATCAAAACCAAAAATCTCAAGAAAATTGTATAATGTATGGCCAGCCTAACACTATTGGTGGATGGAACACACATTTGGGGTGATTATAGAGTTGGAAAGAGTGCGAGTACAATTACCTTAACCCCGTCACACCTAAGGGTAAAACAAATCTTAAAGTCTAAGCACAATTTTGCAACTTTGACATGTGTTAGTAAAACCGTACATATCATCACAACCAGGGGCGGACTGACCAGTTGAGCACTCAGGCACTGCCCGAGGGCCCGGGGTCAGTAGGGGGCCCCATGAAATGCCCCTGGTACGTTTTATGGGCTTTTTTTGGATGTGCTTTGAGTGTGGGCAAGGACAAAGGGGCCCCATGATCCCCTATTGCTTGGGTGCCCCATGAGTTGTCAGTCCACCCCTGATCACAACTACTTTGTACATCCAGGTGAATTGTACCTTGTTTTTTTCAGGACAAATTGGACCTTCATTTGGTGGTAAATGGTAATGGATATCTCCTGATTTTTTTTCATTATTAAAGGAAAACTGGCCCAAAATATTAAAAAAAAATTTTTTTTTAAATTTAGCTGTGTGTTTCTTGTTACTACCATAACCTACCACCAAAGAACAACCCAAAATAAATTTTCCAACTCTTGACGATCGCAGGGATACCATATATGTGTATGTTATTTGTTGTTTGTACCTGTAGTACAGCCCAGAAACAACAGTGCGCATTTTGTTTTTTGGGGGTTTTTTTTACCTAAAACACACTGACACTGATACCAATTAAGTCCTCATGCACACGGGACACTATTACAGCGGCTGTTTTTGGCTTTTGATGTTTTTTTTCTACAGCCAGTAAACCCCCCAGCATGTTATCCTATGTGTCCATACACACATAGACTGTAATCAACGTTTTTTGGTTGTAAAAAAATCTAGAACTAGTGGATTTCTAGAGGAGTTTTTTAGCTGTAAAAACGCTCTAACGCTGAAAAATATGGCAAAATGTGGTAAAACGCCGCAAACCGATGTTTTTCGGATGTTTTTTTGACAAAAAAATTTTTTTTTAAAAAAAAAAAAAAACCTCTAAAAAATGCAAACACGAGGAAGACCCACTAATCACGGCAAAATGCCGCTAAACGCTAATGCAAAATGCTTAAAAAAAGCTGAAAAACTCACATTTTTAACGTGACTTTACACAACTAACGTTACCAGCGTTGTCAAAACGTCCCGTGTGCATGAGGGCTGGAAAAAAAAAAAAATATGACCTTTGACCCTGACCTTGACCCAAACACTTACCCTGGCACTGAACTAGATCAAACCTTGATCTAGGTATTTTTTCTTTATTTTTTAATATTTATTTAATTATTTATCTTTTTTTTTACCAGGTTTTTTTTTTCTCTATGCAAGGAGTTACAGATATACAATGTATCTCTCTTCTCCATTCAGTGAGAAAAAAAACCAAGGGGGCGGGCTGTACAGTGACTGATCACTGTTATAGCCAATCAGATGCTATCACAGTGATCATGTGATCGGGAGTCCCAGGTCCCGATCGTTAGAACGGGACCCGGGGCTCTCAGTGACACCTCGGTCTTTGTGCTGGGAGCACACTTTTCAGATATTTATTTGTAAAAAAAATTTGAAAACCATTTATCATTTTCCTTCCACTTCACAATTATGTGCCACTTTGTGTTGGTCTATCACATAAAATCCCAATAAAACACATTTACGTTTTTGGTTGTTACATGACAAAATGTGGAAAATTTCAAGGGGTATGAATACCTTTTCAAGGCACTGTATCTGTTTATAAGGAACATCAACTGTTAACCCTAGTAAAACACTCCCTGCACACAGTTAACCCTTTGATCGCCCCTCATGTTAACCCCTTCCTGCTCAGTCCCATTAGTACGGTGTCAGTGCTTTTTTTTAGCACTGATCACTGTATTGGTGTCACCAAGTCAGTTCCCCCCCAGTGTCAGAATGCCCGTCGCAGTCTCGTTATAAGTCACTGATCGCCGCCTTTATTAGTAAAAAAAAAAAAAGTTCCAGTATCTATACCGCCATTTGTAAACGCTATAACTTTCACATAAACCAATTAATTTACAAGTATTGGGATTTTTTTTAGCAAAGACATGTAGCAGAATACATTTTGGCCTAAATTTATGCTGAAATTAGATTTTTTAAATTTTTTTACTGGATATGTTTAATAGAAAAAAGTAACAAATGTTTTTTTCCCAAAATTGTCGATCTTTTTTTAATAGCGCAAAAAATAAAACCCGCGGAGGCAATCAAATACTATTGAAAGAGAGCTCAATTTGTGGGAAAAAAAGGACGTACATTTCATTTGGGTGCAGCGTTGCATGACAGTTAACCTCCCTAGCGGTCTGATTATTTCAGATTTTTGGTGCTGCTGAAAGCGGTACCATTATTTTGCATGGAAATATGTTGTTTTTTTATTGTAGGCTGTAATTTTTAGGAATAACTCACTGAAATCTGTCCGAACAAGAGTCTAGTAAACATCCCGGGTATGATAAAATTTGAAACACGAAATCATAAATTATAATTTAATAAATAATCATAAAACATAATAATATAATAATAATACATTTAATTCAATAATATAATCAAACCGAAAACACTGAAATGTGAAATAGAGCGCCAAGTTCGCACATCGCTGAGCAAAGTCGCAGAATCGTTTTCAGTGTCTGATGACGAATTTCCCCCACGAATCATTATCACTCAATTCTGCAAGTGGTTCTGATTTACTATCGCTGTTCTCTAGCCGGTCTAAAACCGCTTTTGACCTAAAGGGACGCTTTTTGGACGCCATGGACGTTTCTCAGTTTCCAGGCAGAAAGAACAGACAAAATGCAGGCAGGGCGCCGGACAAAGCACTCGGGACAAAATGTATGTGAAATGGGTTGAAACAGCAATGTTTTACTATGAAAAATGTGTTTTGAAAAAATGAAATTTTTTAAAAGTTTCATGCCCGTACGTCCTGACATCACAGGGACCGGAACACAGAAGCCAGATGCCGGCATCGGCCGGAGGAGATGGCGGGGGACGCTGCAGGGGACGCATCGCGGGAGCGACAAAGCACTCGGGACAATATGTATGTGAAATGGGTTGAAACAGCAATGTTTTACTATGAAAAATGTGTTTTGAAAAAAATGACATTTTTTTAAATTTTCAAATTTCCCGCCGCCTCAGGCGGCGCCCTTACGTCCTGACATCACAGGGACCGGAACACAGGAGCCGGATGCCGGCATCGGCCGGAGGAGATGGCCGGGGACGCTGCAGGGGACGCATCGCGGGAGCGAAGGACAAGGTAAGCTCTGCAGGGACTCCCTATGCAGCGCCGCATGGTAAGCCCGGGTGTAGCTCGGGGTTACCGCTTTTGGCACTGACATTTTACCCCGAGCTACACTCGGGAATACCGCCAGGGAGGTTAAAGTAACGCATCGCAAAAAATGGCCTGGTCAGGAAGGGGGGGGGGGGGGTAAATCCTCTGGAGGGCGAGTGGTTAATGAATTATTTTGTACCGTCTCTAAATACTAACACCCACGCAGTACTAAAGACAGGCCCTCTTGACTCAAACTTTCCTTCTTCATTCTGTGTTTATTGGCCCCAATGTTTTCTCTTTGGCCACTGCCAGCAGGCGCTCAGGGAAAAAAAAAAATCCTGACATTTCCTGTATTTAAGAACAACCTCATGTGAGGAATTCTGCTGAAGAAACAAAGAAAGTTCAGAACAGACAAGAAAAAAAAAAAACAAACTGAAGCTGAACATCAGAATTCAGTGTCTGGAGTCACAGACGTCTGACCAGACATCTCATTCTGGTTGTCGTAGAGGAGAGATC
Organism: Staurois parvus; assembly: GCA_951230385.1. Taxonomy (NCBI): domain Eukaryota; kingdom Metazoa; phylum Chordata; class Amphibia; order Anura; family Ranidae; genus Staurois; species Staurois parvus. The sequence continues at coordinate 24,503 of CATNWA010001171.1, forward strand.
TTTATTTTCTTGCTTTAAGATGTTATGGAGAAGTATCTTCTTAATGCTATTGTATTTGAGCCAGCTCCCCAGCTGCCGAGCTCAAGAAAAGGAGAGCGGGGACAGAATTGCTGATGAGGAGTCTGAAATGGAAAATCGTATTTCAGCCGAAGAACAAAATACTGATTTTGAGAACCTGAGAAAGGTAAGATTGTTTCCATATAATTGCCGACATTTAAAATAACCATTTGACTGCAAAACCAACAAAATGCTCAAGATATTAGGTGATAAAAAGAACTATTGTGACATGTCGGTACATGCTTTGAGCCCGAAACAACAACACGGGGCCCCATAAAGCCACCCTGACAGGGCCCCTCCAAAAGAAAAAAATTACTATGGTTCATTTATGAATGAACACAGTGAGTGATTGGTACCAATCACTCATTGTGTTCATTCGGGAAAGAAAGGGGCTGGGAAATGTGACATATTTACCAGAGCCTTACCCCACTCTCCTTCCTGAAGGATCCTATTGTGCTTGCAGCTGCTGGTGGGAAGGAGAGGAGGGAAGCTGGAAGCACTGCAGGGGGTGGGGGCACACAGGGGGGCAAAGGCAGCACAAAGGTGTCAATTTATTCAGATATTTCTCACACACAGAATGGGAATACTTAGAATTACAACCCAAAACACATTCTGCTACTGCTATATAAATCCTGTATAATAATAATAAAGGAGACTTAAGAGGCATGGCGAGTCATTTGAAGACTTATTTTTTTGCCATAAATTTTTGCAAAATGCCAAAAAAAGAGAAAAAGATTTTGTTTTTTACACAAAGTTGCCAATTTAATCAGATATTTCTCACACACAGAATGGGCATACTTAGAATTATAACCCAAAACACATTCTGCTACTCCTCCCGTGATCAGGGCTGTGGATAAGGGGGTACCACCAGTCCTCCTGTACGGGGCCCAGGCCAGCGTGGGGGCCCAGGCAGCTGGGTGGATGTGGGCAAGAAGGGTGACTGCCACGGTGGAGGGGCAAAGGCAGCAGGGGTAAACATATGGTGCACAGGGAGGGTGATGGGTGCGGCAGGGAGGCAATTACTGGAACCGATCCCCTGTACGGCTATCTCTGCAGCAGCTGAAAGCCAGCAGGAGGATGAGGAGAAGAAGCCAGCTTTCAGCTGCTGCAGAGATAGCTGTACAGGGGATCGGTTCCAGTAATTGCCCGCCTGCCGCACCTATCACCCTCCCTGTGCCCCATATGTTTACCCCTGCTGCCTTTGCCCCTCCACTGTGCCAATCATCCTTCCTGCCCACATCCGATTCACCCAGCTGCCTGGATCCCCATGCTGGCCTGGGCCCCGTACAGGAGGACTGGTGGTACCCCCTTATCCACAGCCCTGATCACGGGAGGAGTAGCAGAATGTGTTTTGGGTTATAATTCTAAGTATGCCCATTCTGTGTGTGAGAAATATCTGATTAAATGACAACTTTGTGTGTAAAAAAAAAAATGTTTTTCATTTTTTTTTCGCCATTTTGCAAATATTTGTGGCCAAAAAACAAGTCTTCAAAAGACTCACCATGCCTCTTAAGTCTTGTTTATTATTATTATTATACAGGATATATATAGCGCCAACAGTTTGCTCAGTGCTTTACAGTATAACGGGAGACAATACAGCAACAATACAGTTCAATGCAAGAGGGTTAGGAGGTCCTTGGAGCTTACAATCTAAGAGGGAGGGGCTGGTGGTACAAAAGATAATAACTGTGGGGGGATGAACTGGTAGGAGGAATAGAAGATTCTCTTGTTAGATGAAGGCAGGATAGACTTCCTTGAAGAGATAGGTTTTCAGAGATCGCCTAAAAGTGGGCAGAGTAGGCAATAGTGTGATAGATTGGGGGGAAGAGAGTTCCAGAGGATGGTGGAGGCTCTGAAGAAGTCCTGGAGATAAGCATGGGAGCAGGAGACAAGGAAGCTAGAGAGCAGGAGGTCATGGGAGGAGCGGGGAGGACAGATTGGGTGATATTTGGAGACAATATTGGTGATGTAATTTGGGGCAGTGTTATAAATGGCTTTATATGTTATTGTTAGTGTTTTGAATTGTATTTGTTGGGCAATGGGAGCAAGTGGAGGGATTGGCAGAGAGGAGTGGTAGATATAAAATGATTGGTAAGGTGGATGACTTGGCAGCAGCATTCATGATAGACTGAAGAGGGGATAGCCTGCGATGAGGTAGGCCAATGAGGAGGGAGTTACAATAGTAAAGGCACACTACTGTGACCTGAAAGTCATGTGACTTTGCCAGGCTACTTCCTCTCGACTTGAGTACTACTTTGATGTGACTTGATGTGACTTTGATGCAGCTTTGAAGCAACTTTGAAGCAACTTTCAAGGAATGCATGGGTAATCTTCTTGTAATGTTGGATCCAAATTACATCAATATAGATGAGCATCCGACTTGGATGCAACTTCCATTAAAGTCTATGGGCACAAGTTGGATATAAGTCGCCTTAAAGTAGTACAGGAACCTTTTCTAAAGTCGGAGCAACTTCAGTAGTGCTATTTAAGACAGCTCTCATTGACTAACATGCGATTTCACATGTCATGCGACTTAGGGTCTCACAAGTCTGATCCCAATTCACAGCAGTGTGAACCGAGCCTAAAAATAACTTTAGGTGTTCACTGTCCAAAATGGGGTCATTTTCTGGGTGTGTTCACTGTCCTGATGCTTCAGGCCCTTCAAAAATGTGAAAGGTATTCAGGAAAGTAATTTATGTCCCTTGAATGCCTGAAGGTGCTCCTTGGATTTTGGGCCCCTTCTGTGTGTCTAGGTTGTGAAAAATTCTCACACATGTGGTATTGCCATACTAGGGAGGAGTAGCAGAATGTGTTTTGGGGTGCAATTCTAAATATGCCTATGATGTGTGTTTGAAAAATCTTATTAATTGACAACTTTGTGTAGAAAAAATACATTTTTCTTTCCTGCATATTCCAAAAAGCTGTGGCAAAAAAAATTAAATTTTCAAAAGACTTACTATGCCTTTCAGAAAATACCTTGGAGCGCTTGCTTTCCAAAATGTGTTTATTGTGCGTGTTTCTCCTGTTCTGGCACTTCAGGGACTAAAGAAATAGAATGGGTAATCAGGAAATTATGCTCCTTGAAAGCCCAAAGATCCCTGGATTTTGGGCCCCTCTATGCATCTAGGCTGTCAGAAAGTCTCAAATATGTGGTATCCCCCTACTCAAGAGGTGTAGCAGAATGTGTTTTGGCGTGTAATTGTCGGTGTGGTGAGAAGGGGCAGATGACGGATTAAGCAGAAAAAGCATGAAATTTCAGTTTGGCCCTGGAAGGTAGTCAAGAATTGCTATATTGTGCCTGTACAGGAACACTGACAAGTAATATAGGACAAGATTTGAAGTCAATGCTCAGAAAAAGAAATTATTGTTGAAAAAAAAGGCTCAAAAAAGATTATTATTGAAAATTCATCAGATTCCCAAGAATAACATTTCTCAAGAAAAAAAACTTGAAACTGCTTCTTTATAATGCATTGCTTCTAAAGCACCTTATTTCACATTACACCAAGGCTGGCCATTCACTATTGAGGCTTTTATTAGAACATTTGTGTGGAAATTTGGAAAAAATAATTCCTCAAAACATCACAGAGTCAACTAATTTTGTTTGAAAGACCTTAAATTTTCATCCTGCTACTTGAATGGAATCCCAGATGTATCAAACAAGTTCCATTACAATATGTGCATGTTTTTCCTTAGCAAAAACCACATTCACAGTTAGAATTGTGTTTGTTCAAGAAACATTTTCCATCTTGCATGCAATTTTCTTGTTCAAAAACAAACACTGATTTAACCCTACTAACCATTCGAAAATCAAACAACATTCTGAAAATGAACATTCTTGAACGAAATATTACTGGTGTATGTCCAGCATAAACCCTTTCATATACCCAGAGAAGTGACTGGCCTCAGGTGATACACATAGATTAAACAAATCCATCTTCATATGTTGTACCTGTTTATCTGCAGTCTTCTTTCTCCATTCATTCAATCAAAGTGCTGCATTTATAAAACTTGTTTGAGAGTTATTTATTATAGGTACTTATATAGCACTGTCAATTTACACAGCACTTTACATATATATTGTACATTCACATCAGTCCCTAACCCTCAAGGGGTGTACAATCTAAAGTCCCTAACTTACATTCATACAAATACTAGGAACAATTTAGACAGGATCCAATTAACCTACCAGCATGTCTTTGGAGTGTCGGAGGAAACCCATGCAGGCACAGGGAGAACATGCAAACTCCAGGCAGGTGGTGCCATGGCTGGGATTTGAACCAACAACCCTAGTACTGCCAGGTGGAAGTGCTAACCACTTAGCCACTGTGCTGCCTGAAAAAGTGGGTGGAAAGTTGAAGTTACATTCTGCAGAACTCAATGAGGAGAGCTCTGAGAGCTGATTGGAGGGAAGGGACCCTCCCCCCATCACCCCCCCCACACACACACACACACACACACACACACAGACACTTCACACAGCTCACAGGAACAGAGCTGAGGCTGCCAATCTGCTGTAGGTCCCTCCCCTGTCACCATTTTCCTCTTTGTTTCAAGAAAACTTGTCAGAAGTGATTCATGCTGATGAATGAAGAAATAAAGCAGCAAAGAGATTGAGACAAGTACACACTATCTTTTGTGTGCATGTGCTTAGCATAAAAGGGAGGTGAAGCCTCCATCAATCAACATACAATATCCCAACTCAATTGTGTTTAGCTGTTTACTGGTCATGGAGGAAGAGAGAGGGAGTGGGCTGCCATATACCACTGTGTATACGCCCACATGCTTGACCCTGTAGTCACATGGGCTGCTCAGATGTGATCAAGGAGAAATGTTCAGCACTAGCTGCCAACACTGCTCTGCAGAACCCCTAGTTACAGTGGGGACATGGACAGGAGGGAGGGGTAGAGAGCAGCAGGATCAGCCAGGTTTTTTGCTGAATACAGAAAATGAATCCCATAGTGCGTGAGTATGAACAGCATGTAATACAGCATTTATTGATAGATTTTAATGATGTGGGTTTAATGACACTTTAATGGTAGAAGTGTCTGTGGCAGGGGTGGACTGACTATTCAAGCACTCGGCACTGCTCGAGGGCCCAGGGTCAGTAGAGGGGCCCATGAAATGCCCCTGGTACCTTTTTTATACGCTTTTTTAGGTGTGCTTTGAGTGTGGGCAAGGACACAAGGGCCCCATGATCCCCTATTGCCCGGGGGCCCCATGAGTTGTCAGTCCACCCCTGGTCTGTGGTGACATGATAGAGGCAGCGGGTATGATGGATCCTATCTGCAGTTTCTGGCAGTGTCATGTTTCAGGTTTCTGTCCAGATAGTTGGTAGACAAGGTGTTTTTGTAGCGTGTAAAGTTAAAGGTGTTGAAGGCAGAACTGACACTTTAACATGTACCTATACTCGGAATGAGTACTATATGCCAGGAGCCGGAATAGTGCTTACCTAGAGTTGCTTACATGTATAAACAGTTATTTTCTGCAATTCAAAGAGTGCCGTGATACAACCCATTCTGGATATGCTACAATGCCAATACTAATTTCTCACCGGGGCGGACTGACCATTTGGAAACTCGGGCACTGCCTGATGGCCATGAGATGCCCCTGGTACCTTTTTCATAGGCTTTTTTGAGTTTGGGCAATGACACAGGGGCCCCATGATCCGCTATTGCCCGGGGGCCCATGAGTTGTCAGTCCGCCTCTGTTTCTCACTATGAATCTGGTGTTTTGGCCCATCCGCTCCTTCTTCCTGTGATGTATTACTGGTCACTGATTCTGGCTTTCACATCTAGTGGTCCACAGCAAGGCAGGGGTGCGGCTATGGTAAGCCCCCAATTTCCTGGTAGAAGGTTTGTATTTGAATAGTAGAAGAGTAGATTCCATGGTCCTGGAGTATTCTAGTAAATAGCAGATAACTTAATAGGTAGGTGAGGCATTCAGGTAGTTTTAGGAAGGTAGGTTTTGGATGCATTCATTCATTGAAGA
>CATNWA010001172.1:0-28275 GCA_951230385.1 Staurois parvus
CCTTTACCCATTTTTTGCTTCTTTAAAATGGTGCAAGTACAAACCCCAAATCCAGATGCAGTTACTGTAGCTAGGTGCATGAGAGGCATTTTCCAGATGTCCTCTCTGGTAACCCTACCAAAAGGCCACCCCAAAGAAGATGTTGTGTCTGTAGTAGACATGGAATAAGACGAGACACCCATTTTTTTCTCTCCCTCCTGTCCTGGCCAACCTGGTTTCTGCATCAAGGACTGCTCACATTGCTAACACACACTAGCAGAGTTTAAGTATAGGATACAGCACAGCACAATCTAGGACACACAATTGACACACAAGGGTCTTGAAAGATGTTAGATAGTCAGGAAACTGTCTATCGCATTTTGAGAGACCCTAAAATAAAAGGCTGGAAAGTTTATGGTTCTATTAAGTTACAAAAAAGCTTATTAAAAAGTTGTTGTATTGAGTTAATTTTATTTCGTTATTGCGTGTTATTGTTAAACTTTTGTTGTTTGCTTTGCAGGAACGCCAATCAGCAGCAGCACTGATCTGTTTATTCTGAGAGGAGCAAGGTGTCAGGAAGATACTTGCCATAGTGCGGCTGAAGCCTCTGGCATAATCGTGCGCATTTGCGTTCGGTCATGCCCATTTGTGCACACGCAAATGCCCACTGCTAGTGTTGGCGCTAATTAGACTATTTAAACCCAGCAGCACTGTTTAGCCTGTGCTGTCTGATCTGCAGCTCCCCCCCCCCATATTCCTGTGCCTGTTCCTGTGAGTGATATCTGTGATTGACCTCGGCTTGCTTCTTGGACTCTGCCTCTGTCTTCTGTGTCTGCTTGATCTGCCTCCACCATTGCTGACCTTGGCTTGTGACCCAACTACTCTTCTGCCTGCCGTTTATGGCCGATCCGCTCATCTGTTACTGACCCAGCCTGTCTGACCCTGCATACAGCTTGCTAGCCTGCTTTGCTACAAACCTATCCTGCTGTTACATCTGCCTGCTACCAGCCTGCCCTGCTACCAGCCTGTCCAGCTGTGACATCTGCCCGCTGCCATCCTGCTGTGCCACCAGCCTGTCCAGCAGTGATGTCTGCCTACTGCTATCCACCTGCTACCAGCTTGCTCTGTTGTGCATCCTGCTGCCAGCCCACTGTGTTTTCACGTCAGTCTGCAGCCAGCTGTTCCATCTGCCAATGAAGTGCCAGCTATTCCTGCACAGACTACAGGACTGACCAGGCACTCATACCCCACCATGCCCTGGTGGTTGCTGTTACACCTTCAGTGGCCCTCGAGCCAGAGCTGTACGAGAGACCTTACTCTGCCGTCAGGCTCACATGCAAGGTACGTGACACAAGGTGTTGCTCTCAGAATACAATTGTCAGTGGCTGCAATGCTGCAGGAGGAGATTTCTCATCTGCAGTTAAATAAAGAATGTAACGGATATAAGGTATTTAGCTTGAGATCTATTGGACCATTCCCCCCTGGTCCTTTCAACAGGACTAAAAAGGGGGCCACCAGAGGAGAAAATGAATAGTGAATCCTTTTTGGCTAAACTTAATTACATCTAAGGATCTCATGACAAATAGTTTGAAGGAGTTTCTAGAATATAATAGAGCCTCAGCATCTCAGGAGATGATATGGGACTCTCTTAAGGCATAACTCAGCAAATTACTAGGATAAAAAGATTGGGAGAGGACAATTATGAAAGAGATAGCCAAGGTAGAAAAAACATATATATGTAGCACCCTCCTAGTTAGGTGTTAAGATGTGTATAGTTAGGTTAAGCATTGCTGTGTTTCTCTGCTCACCAGAGAGGCTGTCAGGTAAATACAGTGTGGTATTCATCTTAACAGAGTGCTGTGATCAATTAGTTACAGTAGGTCTGCTCATGCTGCTCTGGTGCTCTTGGAGTTGGTTTGAGTTCTACCTGCCTTCAGGAACTATGAGAGCCTTCCAGAACATGGGAAGGGGCTAGGCAAATGAACAACATGAATATGGACACAACCATGGCCAATTGCAAGGGAAGGCAGTCCCATTGCATGATGGGAGTGGTATTTATGTTCTAGGAGCACATGGGTTCCCTGGAGTGGTTTGCACCAGCCAGGCTGGAGGCAGGCTGCTTCGCCTGGCAACTGCTACCATGTGGCCTCAGGTGGGTCGGCCTGAGGGCGTGAAGTTAGAGAGAGTGACGCTGGTTCTTCAGTAAGGTGACTTAGGGGAGCTGTCCACCAAAGCTGACTGGTATCACTGGAGGGTTTCGCCTGGAAGGTTGGAAGGAGGCATTAATTCTGTCTGTGAGCCTTGTGACTACCGACATTGAGGAATTTGGGGACGCTTGTTACCTCCTCTGGTGTTTGAGTGTGAGTCTGGAAAAAGGGAACACTGGCTAGTGTTCCGAAGAGTATTGTCCAAGTGCTACTAATGCAAAGGACTTTACCTAGCTACGTTACCTTTGGGCTGTCACAGTCTGTCGTAACTGGCTTATCAGTTGAGGAGCTCAGCCCTGTAACTACTGCTACTGCTAAAGGGACTAAATCGTTTGCTGCTATGTGTGACAAAGGGAAATCTGCTATCTATTGTAAGTCAAGGCTTCTACAGTGCTCAACTAAGAGATCAGCTAGATGTCCTCAGTGCAGGGGCGAACTGACCATTTGGAAACTCGGGCACTGCCCGTGGACCCGGGGTCAGTAGGGTGCCCCATGAGATGCTCTTGGTACCTTTTTCATAGGCTTTTTTGAGTTTCGCCAAGGACACAGGGGCCCCATGATTCCCTATTGCCCGGGGGCCCCATGAGTTGTCAGTCCGCCCCTGCCTCAGTGTGAATAGTTCTGATTTGGAGTATCCTACTACAATTCCCCATAACTATCCCCAGTTCTACAATAAACTCCATAAGCAAAACAACCCCTAGACTGGTCATTAAAGACAACTAGCTGAAGTGTGTGTGTTTGTGTCCTTGTGTATTTGGATGAAGAAGTACAAAGGGGGAACCGGGACATCATACTGATTTTACAAGCGGCTCCTGCGGGGGTAGCAGTACATATAGAAGATCCATCTCCAGATAATCTCTCTAAGTGGATAGAGATGCAACAAATGTATTGTATGGTATCCATGAAAAAGGCTGAAAATGGGCGGACTGACAATTTGGAAACCCGGGCACTGCCCAAGGGCCCGGGGTCAGTAGGGGGCCCCATGAGATGCCCTGGTACCTTTTTCATAGGCTTTTTTGAGTTTGGGCAAGGACACAGGGCCCCATGATCCCCTATTTCCCGGGGGCCCCATGAGTTGTCAGTCCACCCCTGGCTGAAAATAAAAGGTTCTTTATGAAACAGCGGTTCTAAGATAAGGGAGAAGGTACTGGTCATATGCTGGCTCTTTTGGCAAAGGCTCACACTGCTTTTGCTAGTATATCATCTATTGAGACTGGTTCTGGAAGAGTCACTACATGTCAATCTGAGATATTGAATACTTTTAAGAGCTATATAGCTCTAGAACAGGGGAGGTAGAGGAGGAGGAAATGGGGGAATTCTTGCAGGACCTAGAAAATTCCATCTTTAACAGATGGTGATAGGTATATGCTGGAAGCTACCATTACTATTGAGGAGCCAATGTGCAGTGTCAGAGCCCTCTTGTCATAATGCGCCAGGGCCAGATGGGCTCATAACTGAAATTTACTGTATAACCAGTATGGAGGAGTACTACTTTCAGAGCTCTTGCAAGCTCTGAATTGGGCTTTAGAAAAGGGAGAACTGCCGCTGTCTTTGACTGAAGCTACAATCATTCTGATACATAAATAGGGAAAAAACTCACTTTAGCCCTCATCGTACAGGCTGATCCCTCTGCTCTGTACAGACGTCAAGTTACTAGCGAGGGTATTGGCCTCTAAACTGAGTGGGGTTATGCAAAAGTTGGTTCATCCAGACCGATCCAGGTTTATTCCTGGAAGGTCGACAACCCTACATATTAGATGAGTGTTCCTAAATATACAATCCCAACGGATGAGAAAGGGTTAAAGGGTATTCTCTCCCTAGACCCTGCCAAGGTATTTGACAGTGTTGAATGGCATTATTTGTGGCAAGCTTTACTGGCATTTAAATTTGGTCCCATATTTATGAACTGGGTAAAGTAGCTCTATACAGCCCCTAAGGCGAGGATAAAGATTAATGAGGAGCTATCAGATTAATTTCTGCTGACTGAGAGACGAGGCAGGGGTGCCCTTTGTTGCCCCTCCTCTTCACTCTGGCCATGAAACCCTTAGATATAGCTATAAGGAATAAAAGTGTTTTTCAGCAAGGGGTATATGAGGAAAAAATAGCGTTATGTGTAGATGATGTCCTCCTGTTTTGGGGGGGATACAGGCCAATGGTTGATCACATTAATAGACATGATAAAGAAATGTGGTTCTTTTTCCAGTTTATCTATTAATTGGGAGAAATCCACCTTACTGCCGATTGAGCCTTTAGAAGAGGAACGGCCAGATAATGCTAGGCATCCACAGGTAGTGGATGAGTAATCCTAAATTATATATTTTGAACAAACTAACACCTTTATTAATTGGTTTTAGAGAAAGATGTAAGACGTAGCGACACCTTCCTCTATCAGTGGTGAGCTGTTTGTAGCCTAAATAAATGGTATGGACGCCCAAACTTTTGTATATTTTACATAACTGACCAGTAAGGATTACTAGATGGTGGTTTAGAAAAATAGATGTCTTGTTTAGGTATATATTGTGGAGGGGGGGAAGGCCAGGATGCGTCTTCATGCATTGCAGCTGTCGAAGGACAAGGGTGGTTTGGCTGTACCACACCAGAGGAGTTATTTCTTGGCAGCACAATCACAGCATTCACAGGGGTGGGCATTGGAGGGAGACACCACTTGCTATGATGCCCGCGCATTGCTTGCCTGTACCCCACACAATAAATTGGTTGAGGCATTAGAAGCAGGGTCAAAAAGGACGAGGCCATAGTTTCCCATGGTACAATTGATATTGAAATTGTGGAGGACTGAGCGTTCCTTGCTCGGTTATAGAGAGTTTACAGATTATGCTCCCATATGGGATAATGAGAACTTCTCCGAACTTGGAAAGCTAGAGAGTTTCAATAATTGGAAGCAGAAGGGAACTGTGCACCTTGCACAAGTACACTTTGTTGGTGGATTGAAAACTATTCAGGAACTGAGATAAGAATTTGGACTGTCTAATAAGTGCTTTTATCAATATCTACAGATCGGGCACGCATTGACAATCCAGTTTAAAACAGTAAGTTTGGAATGGAGTAACTTTAGTGGGGTCTATCTCTACTAAAGGGTAAATATCAAAATTGCATAGTAGTATACATCTGAAAGCATTGAAAAAGAAATTAGATTTACCATGTAGAGCAAGGTGGGCAGAGGATGTGGGAGAAATGACTGATGAGCAATGGAATCATATAATAAAATTAGTGTATTTAATATCATTGTCCCCATCACAGAAATTGACAGATTTATATAATTCATAGAGCATATTATACTCCTCAGAAATTGTTCTTATTTGGGAGATGCATCATGTCCCAGGTGTGGGGACGCATCTGGAAGTCTCATCATATGCTTTGGAGATGCCCTAAACTACACAGGTATTGGGAGGAAGTGATAGAAACAATAGGTGTGGTGTTTGGTGTTCCCCTCTTGCTGGATCCTAAACTATGTGTGTTGGGATATATATAGAAGCAGGTAGTTCCTTTTTCTGTACAGATAGCGGTTCCGCAGTGCCTCTATCAGGCCAGAAAACAGATTGCTCAGAAACGGATAGTTGCCTTGCCACCCTCTCATACAGAATGGCTAAGATTGGTAAACAACACATTAATAAAAAAGGCTCGCTTATGCAAGAAGAGGATGTGTAAGTTCGAGAAAGTGTGGAAGTGATGGTTGAGTCCCCAAGGCTGGTACCCTGAAATAGGAATAATTGATAAGGTGTTTTTTTTTCAGTTTGCTGTTTTGGGTCATGCTGGTGATGGTTAGGAAATCAGTGTTTTGAATAGTAGTATTTTGTTATTTAGACCTTATGGGTGGGAAAGGGGAGGGAGGAGGGTAAGGGGAAAGGGGTAATTTAAAAAAGTATGTATTGATGGAAATTGTAATATATTTGGAAAATAAAGTTTGTTTATTAAAAAATAAATTTGATTTAAAAAAAAAAAAAAGAATGTACCTCTGCGGTGGTCAGTGTTCGGATCACTCCTATGCTTTGGTATATATTTTTTTCACTTTTTTGGCACAGATTTCAGTAAAAAAAAAAAAAGTTGTTGTTTTATTGAATTAACCTCCCTAGCGGTATTCCCGAGTGTAGCTCGGGGTAAAATGTCAGTACCAAAAGTGGTAACCCCGAGCTACACTCGGGCTTACTATGCGGCGCTGCATAGGGATTCCCTGCAGAGCTTACCTTGTCCTTCGCTCCCACGATGTGTCCCCTGCAGCGTCCCCGGCCATCTCCTCCGGCCGATGCCGGCATCCGGCTTCTGTGTTCCGGTCCCTGTGACGGCGGGACGTACAGGCGCCGCCGCGGGAAATTTGAAAATTTTAAAAAATGTCATTTTTTTCAAAACAAATTTTACGTAGTAAAACATTGCTGTTTCAACCCATTTCACATACATTTTGTCCCTAGTGCTTTGTCCTGTGCCCTGCCTGCAATTTGTCTGTTCTTTCTGCCCGAAAACTGAGAAATGTCCACGGCGTCCAAAAAGTGTCCCTTTAGGTCAAAAGCGGGTTTAGACCAGCTAGAGAACAGCGATAGTAAATCAGAACCACTTGCAGAATTGAGGGATAATGATTTGTGGGGAAATTTGTCATCAGACACTGAAAACGATTTTGCGACTTTGCTCAGCAATGTGCAAACTTGGCGCTCTATTTCAAATTTCAGTGTTTTTGGTTTGATTATATTATTGGATTAAATTTATTATTATTATATTATTATTTTTTATGATTATTTATTAGCTTATAATTTATGATTTCGTGTTTCAAATTTTATCATACCCGGGATGTTTACTAGACTCTTGTTCGGACAGATTTCAGTGAGTTATTCCTAAAAATTACAGCCTACAATAAAAAAACTACATATTTCCATGCAAAATAATGGTACCCGCTTTCAGCACCAAAAATCTGAAATAATCATACCGCTAGGGAGGTTAATTTCATGTCATTACTGTGTGTTGTTAACCGTTGTTGTTTGCTTTGCAGGAACACCAATCAGCTGTGGTACTGATCTGTTTATTCTTACAGCAGCAGGGTGTTTCTCTCAGAATACAAACATCAGTGCCTGCAGCGCTGCAGGAGGAGATTTTTCATCCCTATTAAAAAAAAAGTGTATGCCCAAGAATGCGGGGCCTGCGGTGGTCATTGGGCAGATAGCTCCTATGCTTCAGCATACATTCTTTTCAATTTTTTTGGTAGAGATTTCTTCATCCCTATCGGTTGATGTGAATGGAGGAATCTGTTGGGTTCTTTTTTCTTTTTTCTATATGCCCAAGCATTCAAAGCGTGGGGTGGTCATGTGGTCGGTAGCTCCTCTTCTTTGGCATATACTTTTTTCATTTTTTTTCTGGCCAAGATTTTGTTCTTCCACATCGACTGATGTGAATGCAGGAATCTTTTCTCTTTTTTTCATCACTTTTCCACTAGTCTTTGGAAAATGACAAAAAATATATTTTTTTTTTACACAAAGTTTTTAATGAGATATTTCTCACACAGTTTTTTTTTTTTACACAAAGCACATGTGTGTGACTTTTTGAGATCATAGCCACATACAGCAGGGCCAAAAACCAATGGCCACCTTCCAGCTTTCAAAGGGCGTAATTTCCTCATTTCACTTCCTGACTGCCTATCACAGTTTCATAGGCCCTAACATGCCAGGATAGCACTCCCCCCCCTTTTCAGAAAGTACACCCCCCAACTATTTGCTGAGAGGCATGTTGAGTCCAGACGTTTTTGGAAAATTTACAAAAACATTTTTTTTACACAAACTTGTCATTTTAATGAGATTTTTTTCTCACACATACCATAGATATATTTGGAATACACCCCAAACCACATTCTTCTACTTCTCCTGAGTATGGCAATACCACAGGTGTGGGATTTTTTTTATACACCAAAGACACATGTAGTGTTTAAAGCAGCAGTCTCTAAAACTACCCTTAAATCCCACCAACATTCCATGAATTGCAGATAAATTCAGGCCTTGGTGGAGGAATTAGTGTCTTTGCAATGATTTGTATCTACCGGTGTGATATCCAACAATGCCAAGTGTTAGTGGGACTTGAGAAAAAGGTATGGGCAACAATGAAAAAATTAGAAATATTAAAAGAATAACTCTACTTTTTTATTTCTCTTTTTCGTACCACTAGTTTTTAACTTTTGTATATGTTTTTATTGTTAATGTTTTAGAGCCTCATTATGAAAGCTCCAATTTAAAAAGAAAGCCTTTATTTCATGTTTGTTAATAACTATTGCATTGCTTTGTACCAGAATGATTAGCGCATCTTTTTACATGGGATAAATTACAGAATAATTTTTATCTACAGCAATTCTATTTTTAAACTAACACTGATTGTTTTAGTTTTGTAATTTTGCTATGATTTGTCCTATAGGATTGCATTTAAACAAAGTTTTTTTAAAAAGACAATATCACCAAAAAATAATATAGTATGTGTTACTGTGTTATCTGAAGTAATTACAAGCTGTGGTCAAAACAATTTTTGGAATGGTTATGCTATGGACTGACTTTCCTCTTTCCGCTCTTGTATCCCCTCTAATGAACATTTACAGAATTAAATGATGTTGCAGAAACAAACCCATGATGGATAGTGTGTCCAAAACAGGGACCATTGCAAATCCTAGCCTTCCTTTAATTAAATATAGTTTAGGGTCCATGAGTGGGTGAGTCACTGTCTATATAATTTTGCACTAGAAATGTATGCAAAGGGAATTCACTGAGATGAGCATTTATATGTACATCCTGTGGATCCTAATTGTAACCAGAAATAATTTGCACTTGGATTGGTGTGTGATAAAATGATTTTTCTATAAGAAGATTATATCAAGCACTATATGACTGTACTATTATTTGTTGTTGATATAACCGGTAGTGAATGTTTATGATAATAACCATTACACTTTGGTATTGTATATTTTTTGATTGCATCATCACTGCTGGTGGTACAGTATAGTGGTGGCAAGTTAGTGGTCTGCTGGAGCAAATTGAAACATTCTTTATTGGTCTGTTTGCCTTCCTCTGGATTAACTGTGTGGATATAGGGACTGTGTATATGGAGGATTTTTTTATTTTTTTATATTTTCTAATAATTGAACTAGATGGACTAGTGACTTTTTTCAACCTAACTATGTTAACTATTTTATTATTACTGCACTTTTGATGTTGAATGTTTTTGGTAATACAGTATGTTTATGCTGTGGGTTGGGGAGTAGTAAGTGTAAGTAAAGTTTTTTTTTGTTTATCAATTACTAAATTATAGAGTGGGTTAGGTTTATTTTATAGTGCCGCACATTTTCATATTTGAACATGCTCCCCCAATACCTGGTAGTACCAGGTATGGCAGAGCATGTGAGTTGTCCATCACTGGGCTTTGGCATTGAACATAGCTCCCCAAACTGTCCCTCATAATTTGAAGGGACTGTCCCCACATTTGAGAGCAAAATCCCTCTGTCCCTACTGCAGCCTCAGTTGTCCCTCTCTTTTTTGGTCCTGATGTGTATACCTCTATACAAAATGTATTTATTCAGGTACTTATATAGCGCCGTCAATGTACACACAGCGCTTTACATATAGTATTGAGTACATTCACATCAGTCCTCTAACCCTAAAAGGGCGTACAATCTAAGGTCCCTAACTCCCATCATACATACATATACTAGAGCCAATTGTAGACAGGAGCCAATTAACCTACCGGCATGTCTTCTGGAGTGTCGGAGGAAACCAGAGTAACCCGGAGGAAACCCACGCAGGCAAACAGGGAGAACATGCAAACACCAGGCAGGTGGTGTGTCATGGTTGGGATTCGAACCAATGACCCGATTTACTGCCAGGCAGAAGTGCTAACCATTTAGCCACTGTGCTGTCCAAAAAAAATTGTACTATTTTATTACCAAAAGTGTTATGCTGCACTAAACTTTTTTTTATATCCAAACTCTATATTACTGCATTTGTTATTTTAAAAAGCCAATATAAAGTACAACTAGAGGTAAAAAAGCCCTTGTATCCTTTTAACCAATCGTTTTCTGCATATTAGATCTTTTGTGGACCGTTTAAACTGGGACCATGGCAAGGACATGTCTTTTGAGATGTCCCACTTTATCATTTCAGAAAGTTGGGTGATAATGATTGAAGTGTAATGACTGTAAGTAATCTGCAATGACCTATCAAATAAACCTGCTACTTTTGCCCTGAATCTGCCAAATTACAGGTTCACTTCAAGTTCTGAGCTGATGTGTTTTTTCAATAGAAAAAAAAAACAGCTTTCACACATTCTGAAAATTTTCATAATAATGGTGTACCTGTAATATATCTATAAGGCTGAGAGGGTTTGATCTTCCTGCTAAGCAACAACACTTCAGTTGCCAAGAAACAGTATTTTGATGTGTAGTAGGGCGATGCTGGGCAAGTCCCCATAGACCAGCCATTTTCTCTCTTGAAGAGCTCTCCATTTTTTTATCAGCAACTACTTCTGTCAGGGCAGGGTCTGCTTCTAAATGGTTTACCGCCTGGGGCAGAACACACTGCGAAAGCGCAGGAAAAATCCTGCACAAACAACTGCTAAACACAAGGCAGAGATTTCCCCATAGCTCACGTGGGATGGAGAGAGAAAGCTTTCATCCTCTTAATTGAAAGCCTCTGTCAGACGGGAAATATGTTAGAATGAAGGAGAAGAGGGAACGATGGGAAAGATGTACAGTCTCACAGCTGGCAGCAGCCAGCATATACTATGCCTTCCCTTTTTACTGCTCAGCATGTCTTGGCTACTCTGATATTTTTAGAAGTACAATGAAGGAAAAGTCTCAGAAACTCCAAAGTCTTAGTTGCTCTTCAACTTGCATTTGCTTTATGTTCTAACTTTATGGTGTGTATACTGATCAGTCTATATGGTGTATTATTATATCACCTGTTGACATTTATAATCTAAGCAGTCTATATATTGGATTTGCTAGCCTAAGGGTCGATGGGAAAATATTGTATTTGCTTTCAGGTTTATTCTGCTGCATTTGTCATCAGTTAGCAGATGCTTCTGAGATAAATCTATAGTTGATTTATCTGTATATTAGACCTAGGCATGCAGACTGCTTCTACAAACATTTGTGAAAGAATGGGGGGGGGGGTCCGCTCTCCAGGAGATCAGTGAATTCAAGCGTGGTGCCGTGATAGATTGCCACCCCTGTGCAATAAGTCCATGCTGTGAAATTTCCTTGCTATTAAATATTCCACGGTCAATTGTTAGTGATATTATTATAACAAAGTGGAAGCAGCTGGGAACAACAGCAACTCAACCACAAAGTGGTACTTACACCATGAAAAATGACAGAGCGGGGTCAGCACATGTTGAAGTGCATAGTGCGCAGAAGTGGCCATCCTGTCTACAGAGAGTCAATAGCTAAAGAGCCTCCAAAACTTTTCTGTGGCCTTCTGATTAGCACAACAGTGCATAGAGAGAGCTTCATGAGAATGGGTTTTTTCAATGGCTGCATCCAAGCTTACATCACCAAGTGCAATGCAAAGCGTCGGATATGCAGTGGTGTAAAGCACAATGCCACTGAACTCTAAAACAGTGAGACGTGTTCTCTCTGAGTGTCCAATCATGCTTCTCTGTCTGTTCAATCCAATGGACGTGTTCTGGGTTTGGCGGTTGCCAGGGGAGACGTGTACTTGCCTGATTGCATTGTGCCAAGTAGTAAAATTTGGTGGAGGGGGGATTAATGGTGTTGGGTTGTTGTTTTAGGAGTTGGGCTGGCCCCTTAGTTCCAATGAAGGTGGAACTCTTAAGGCATCACAGCATTTCAAGACATTTTGACAATTTCATGCTCCCAGCTTTGTGAGAATAGTTTTGGGGATGGCTGTTTCCAACATGACTGCACAGCCAGTGCAACAAAGCAAGGTCCATAAAGACATGGATGAGCGAGTTTTGGGGTGCAGGAACTTGACTAGTCTGCACAGAGTCCTGACCTCAACACTAGAGATGATGAAGTATTCAAAAATTCCGATTTCGACTGATTCGCGTGTGGACTGCGAATTTGTGGAAAAATTTTTCGATTCGAGTCGAATATATTTGCTGTGAATTTTAACTTAAAAAAGAGGGGTGTGTTTCTAGGCTTCAGAGAGACTTAATTATTAGTGCAGAACACTGTACCTTTAATTTAAATGCCCTTGGAGTCTGCTGGGAAAAGAGAAATAATACTGTCTTCAGTAGTGTGTGACATGGCAGATAGTGCCGTCGATCTTAGAATCACCGCACACTTCACTCATTTGGGCAGTCACGGGGGCCAAAACCAGAGTGTGGAGCCACAGTTGTGGCGGTGGAGGCAGCAGCAATGGGAGGCGCATAACAGCACCCTATGACAAAAATGGAAACCACCAGCAGTGTGAGGAGACCTGAAAGTGGCACATGGCAGAGTGTGGCGATAGAGACAGCAGCAATGGAGGGCCGTAACAGGGACCCCATGACACACTCTGGACCTGGCAGCAGCATGAGGAGGCGGTGAGGGACGGCGGTACAGGGGGGCCCATGACAGACATTACGGGCCTGGCAGCAGCATGAGGATTCGGTACGGGGGCCCATGGCAGATTACGGGGGGCCTGGCAGCAGCAATGGGAGGCCGTACATCGGACCCATGACACACTCTGGACCTGGCAGCAGCATGGGGAGTGCGGTACAGGGGGCCCATGACAGATTACGGGCCAGGCAGCAGCATGAGGAGTCGGTACGGGGCCCATGAACACACTCTGGACCTGGCAGCATCATGAGAGAGGCGGTACAGGGCGCATGACAGATTACGAGCCTGGCAGCAGCCAAACTTGGACAGGAGAAACGTTCAGATTTCTTCTGCACCGTCCGGGTGCGTGCTCGCAAACTGTTGTCTCTTAGGAAACGGATTCCAAGAAAGACTGCTGACGGAATCCGTGAAGAGGAGTAGCAGGAGAAGGAGCATCTGAACGAGCGGAATATGCCAACAAGCGACACACAACAGGGCCCATGACAGATTACGGGCCTGGCCACAGCACATGAGGAGTCGGTAAAACGGGGGCCCATGGGCAGATTTAGGGGCCTGGCAGCAGCTATGGGGAGGCCCGTAATCTGCCAGCACCCCTATGGACAAAACAATGGAACACCCACCAGCAAATTGTGAGGAGACCTGAAAGTGGCACATGGCTAGAGTGATGGCGATGGAGACAGCAGCAATGGGAGGCCGTACAGTTACCCCATGAGAGTCTCTGGACGCTGGCAGCAGCAGGAGGAGGCGGTAAATAGGGGCCCATGGCAGATTAGGTGGCCTGTCAGCAGCTAATGGGAGGCCCGTAATCAGCCAGCACCCTAATGAACAAAAAAACTGGAACACACCAGCAGTGTGAGGAGACCTGAAAGTGGCCACATGGCCAGAGTGTGGCGATGGAGACAGGCAGCAATGGAGAGGCCGTACAGGGACCCATGAGAGACTCTGGACCGGCAGCAGCATGAGGAGGCGGTAATATAGGGGCCTATGGCAGAATTAGGGGCACCTGGCAGATCAGCTATAGAGGCCCGTAATCTGCCAGCACCCTATGTACAAAAAAATCAACACACCAGCAGTGTGAGGAGAACTGAAAGTGGCACATGGCATGGAGAGTGAGGCGTACTATGGAGACAGCAGCAATGGGAGGCCGTACAGGGACCCATGGCAAGATAACAGGACTCTGGAGCTTGGCAGCAGCATGAGATGGCAGTTAGGTATAAAGGGCCCATGGCAGATTATGGGCCTGGAACAGCAGCTATGGGAGGCCCCGTAAATCTGCCACACCCATATGACAAAAAATGCCCCATCAAACACACAGCAGCAGTGTGTGAGGAGACCTGAAAGTGGCACATGTTTGAGGCATGATTCATGGCGGATTTATCAGCTTTGTGTGTCAGGAACTGGTGTTTGAAATCCAGACTAATCCACGCCTGATTTCATTTTCACAAACATGAGTCTCTCCACACTTTGGGTGGACAGCACGTGTCCTCCGCGGAGTTACAATACCTCCTGCCGCACTAAAACACGCGCTCCGATGCCAACGCTACTGGCCGGCATGACAGCCTTTCAAGGGCAAATTCAGCTAGTTGGGGCCAAAGGTCAAGTTTCGTTGCCCAGTAGTCAAGGGGATTGTCTAACCTCGGTTGGCAGGGTGCTGTCCAAGTAGGCCCAAGCCTTGTTTGTTTGAGGTCCCTGCTCCAGGTCCACCTGATGCCCTGCTGCTGCTGCTCCTGCTGCTGCGAGGTAGTATATTTCCTCACTGCGCTGGTGGAAGACAGCTACTCATCATCGACTTGCAGACTGAGGCAGCCCTGCTGGTGAGCTGCCACACTCTGCTCCTACAACCCCCACCCCTCCCCTGCTGCCATGGCACGGAACGCGAGCGCACAGGGCCCACAGTGTCTGAGGATGGACGTTGGCGCACAAAGGCAGAGACCAACTGACTACATAGTGGTTTTTATATAGTACGCCGTTATTTTGCCTCCCTCTCAGCAGGTGTGAAAAAAGCCACCATTTTTGAACGGTAGCGAGGGTCCAACAAGGTGGACAGCCAAAAGTCATCCCTCTGTCTGATGGTTATTATTTAATTATTCTGGCTGTCCGCTACGCAAGCACACCGAGCATGCTATGGGCCATTTGTGCCTAAAGAAATGCGAGGGACTCCCTGCCTCCATCTCCACAGCATACTAGCCCACGGTGCTCTGGTCCGCTGTCCCTCCTCCTCCTCCTCCTCCTCTACCAATGCTCGCTCTCCTCCACTCCTGTCCGCTGATTTGAAAAAACCACCCATTTCATCCTCATAATTCCTAGCACAATGTCCTCCGTCTACCTCCTCCTCTTCTTCCTGTCCTCCCCCACAGGGGTCATGTGGCGTTGAGATCGTGCGCCACGTCTACCGCACCCTGACCAGCCCATTGTTAACAGCATTTGTTCCAGGACGTGCAACAGAGGAATGACGTCGTTCATCCCATAGTCCTGCCGACTCACGCGAATAGCGTGGCCTCCTCAAAGGGCCTGAGCAAGCGGCAGGTGTCACGCATGAGCTGCCAATGGCTGACATAAAAGTTACACAGGGGAGTACCTTTATCCGCTTGTAACATCAGGAAATCGGTGATGGCCTTTCGCTGTTCGTAAAGGCGGTCTAACATGTGTAGGGTTGAATTCCACCTTGTTGCAAGAAACGTCGCAGATCAGGCGATGCTGTGTAATTCCGTTTCTGCCGCTGCAGCTCAAGGAGGGTGTGCTTTGCGGTGTAGGAATGGCTGAAATGCATGCAAATTTTACGTGACATTTTAAAGGATGTCTTGCCAGTGGGATGGTTGGATTTTAGGAACCGCTTGACAACCAGATTGAACACGTGACCATGGCATGGCGCATGGCACAACCTTCCTTGACGCAGAGCAGACACCATGTTCTTTCCGTTGTCGGTCAACATGGTTCCGATTTTCAGTTTGCGCGGAGACAGCCATCTGTCGATTTCTCTGTTCATTACACTCAGAAGTTCCTCCCCTGTGTGACTACGTTCGCCAAGCATACCAGGTGCAGCACAGCGTGACACCGTTGCGCCCTGCACATGTGATATGCCGTCGGGTAATTGGGACTTGCACGGGGGTGGCGGCTGAGGACACGGGCGGAAGAAGAGGTGGTAGAGGCGGACATCTTTGCCGGACCAAGGACTGCAAACGTGGAGGCAAAACGGCGTGACCTGTCCCAAGTTGCTGGTGCGGCTGTGACGCACAACGTTTCACACCAGAGGGCCGTAATGACATGTACTGTCCCTGACCGTAGTTACGGGCTCCACAACTTCGGCGCTGCCGTTGCATCTTTGGCAACAGACCGACATGCTCAATAGACTGGCCCACCATCTCTTCTACATGTGAAATGCAAGGTCTGGCACTTGCGCTTTTTTGGCGAAGAAATGACGGCTGTTCTGGCACATCTCCACCGCGGGCGCGAGCACAAGCCCATCATTTCTCGGAAAGGTGCTTGAGTCCCACCACTTGTAGAAAG
Organism: Staurois parvus; assembly: GCA_951230385.1. NCBI lineage: Eukaryota > Metazoa > Chordata > Amphibia > Anura > Ranidae > Staurois > Staurois parvus. The sequence goes on from CATNWA010001172.1 coordinate 16,228, forward strand.
GGGAGGGACTAGGCAGCACCAGCAAACTTGGAACAGGAGGACGTTCAGCTTTTGCACCGTCGGGTGCGTGCTCCGCAACTGTTGTCTCTTGGAAAACGGATTCCCATGAAAGACCTGCTGACCGGAATCCGTGAAGAGAGTAGGCAGGAGAAGGGAGCAATCTGAACGAGCGGAAGATGCCAACGAGGCGACAACTCCCCTCAGCCAGAGGTGTTGGAGCCTTGACTGGCTGATGGAGGCCGATTGACGACAGGTGAAACGGAGCAAGTAACGGAGCGGCGTGATGGAGCGGGCTGGGGCGGGCAGAACCAGCCCGTATCTACCATTATCACGGTTTTCCCAGGCCACCAAATGGCGTCGCATGCATATGCTGCCGCAACGCTGTAGTCCCCAACATGGGCCCCCTGGCCCACAGCTCTGACTTTCTGGGCCACATAGTCCGACAATACGGCAGTGAAACGTTTACTTCCTCGGGCCTCGGCTTGACAAAAAAATTGCCACACCGCCGATAGCGAAACTTGCCCTCCGATACTCCCTCACTGGCTGACTGCTGCTGTTCCTACCGTGCACACCCCGGCACCACTACTGGCCTGGTGGTCGGGCTGCAGAGGAGCTGGTGCGCCTACTCGCGTGGCCGTGTTGGCTCCACTGACACCTGCTGCGACCCTGCTGCTTGTCTCCATGGCAACCCACCGACTGTTTTGCGTCGCTGGCCAAGCCCACCCTCTTCTCCTGATGATGCGGCAGAGAAATTGCCTGATGACGACGAGGCTGCCAAGTGCGATCAACCTCCTCATCATCAAAGTAGGGTCTCCGCTCCTCACTACTAGCCCCCTCGGCTGCGTGTGGGTCAGGAGACAGACCTGTCTCTAGACCGGCTACCGAGCCACTTCTCCTCGCCACTAACTTCCTTCGCCTGGCCTTGCTGAACAGGGCGGGAATGTCTCCCCCTGTTTCCTGACCGCCCTTCTGTTAGCTCATCCTCACTGTACAGTGGGGCTGAGCCCCACAGCAGAGCGGATCTTTCCGCTGGTGCGGGGAAAAAAAAACCACCAAAGGACAGGGGCAAGGTAGAGGACACGTGATTTCATGTGGGCTTGGTCCCGGGGCCATGCCAACTAAAACGTTGTGTCTGGACGTAGACCCACCGAACGCCGTTGGCTGTAGCTGTCAGAGGTGACCTGGGAAGAGGAAGAACGACCGAGCCAACCAATCTGACGACGGCAGGGTTGTCGGTGGAGACACGATAACCCGCCTAATGTATGACACCGGGAGAGCACTGGCCTCTTGGCTGCGAATAAGTGGCTGCCTCGACCCCTTCCTCTGCTGCCCACGTCCTGCTCGCGTCCTAATACACATTGCCTCCTCTGCAACTCCTCTGCATGGTGTCCATGAACATACTCTTTAATTCAACCGAATTTCCTGTGTCCCTGAGTAACAAGTTCTGGTGTCCCTGAAGTAACAATTCTGTGTCTGGTCCCCTGAGTAAACAATTCTGTGTCCCTAAGTAACGGTTTCTGTGGCCCTCAGTAACAAATTCGTGTCCCTCAGTAACCATCTCTGTGTCGGTCCCTGAGTAACAATTATGTGGCCCTAAGTAACGGTCTTTCTGTGGCCCTCAGTAACAAATTCTGGTGTCCCCTGAGTAGCACAATTCTGTGTCCTGTCCGAGTAACAATTCTTGTGGCCCTAAGTAAACAGTTTTCTGTGGCCCTCAGTAACATTTCTGTGTCCCTGAGTAACCTTGTCTGTGGCCCCTAAGTAACAGTCTCTGTGGGCCCTCCAGTACCATTTCTGTGCCCTGAGTAAACAATTCTGTGGCCCTAAGTAACGGTTGTCCTGTGGCCCTCAGTAAACAATTCTGGAGTCCCTAAGTAACAAATCTGTGGCCCTAAGTAAACGGCTTCTCTGGCCCTCAGTAACAATTCTGTGTCCCCTCAGTAACAATTCTGTGCCCTATAGTACGGTTCGTTGGCCCTAAGTAACAATTCTGTTTCCCTAAGTTAACAATTCTTGTGGCCCTAAGTACGGATCTGCCCGCTCCATAACAATTCTGTGCCCCTCGAAGTAACAATTCTGTGTCCCTCAATAACAATTTCTGTGTCTGTCACCTGATTAACGTTAACGTGGCCCCTAAGTAACGTTCGGTGGCCCTCAGTAACAATTTCTGTGTCCCTGATTAACGTTTTCTGTGGCCCTAAGTAATCGGTCTGTTCCCCTCATAACAATTCTGTGTCACCACAGTAGCAATTCTGTGTCTGTTCCCTGAAGGAACAATATTACAGTGGGCCCTAAGTAAAACGGTTCTGTGGGCCCTCAGTAAACATTCTGTGTCCCTGAATAACCTTTTATGGTGCCCTAATAACGGTTCTGTGGCCTCAGTAACAATTCTGTGTCCCGATTACGGTTTCTGTGGCCCTCATTAACAATTCTGTGTCCCTCAGTAACAATTCGTGTCTGTCCCTGAGTAACAATTCTGTGGCCCTAAGTAACGGTTTTCTGTGGCCCTCAGTAACAATTCTGTGTCCCCAGATATAACATTCTGTGCCCTAAGTAACGGTTCTGTGGCCCTCATAACAATTCTGTGTCCCTGATTTAACGTTTCTGTGGCCCTAAGTAGACAGTTCGTAGGCCCTCAGTAACAATCTCTGTGTCTGTCCTTTTGGGGGGTGGGGGGGGGGGGGGGGGAGGACTCCTGATTAACATTCGATGGCCCTAGACAGACTAACGATTCAGTGGCCCTAAGATTACCAATTTTCACTATTCTTTTGTGTTTCTGTCTTTTTATGTTTTTGGTCCCTTTTGGTGCTAGTACAATTCTGTGGACCTGCTAAAACATACTCGTTTCTGTTTCAGTTCTAACGTTACGAATTCTCTATGAGCCACTCAGTATCAATTCTGTACTTGTCCCTGAGTAACATTTCTAGTTGAGCCCTAAGTAACAATACTTACTGTGTGCCCTCGAGTAAACAAATATCCCCCTGGGGTGTCCCACCCCCCCCCCCTAATGTCCTGATAAACATTCTGTGGCGCACTCAACTAACGTTTCATGTGGGGCCCTAAGTAACAGTTCTGTGGCCCTCAGTAACAATTCTTGTGTCCATGTCCCTGAGTAACTAATTACTGTGGCCCTAAACTAAACGTATCTCAGTGGCCCAAGTAACAATATCATGAGTGCCCCACTCAGTAACATTTTGTGCTGTCCCTGAGTAACAATTCTGTGGCCCCAACTAACGTTTCTGTGGCCCTAAGTAACAAATTTTCTGGGGCCAGTAAAAAATTTGTCTGTCCCCGAGTAAAATTCGTGGCCCCAAAAAGTTTCTTGGCCCAAGTAACAGTTTTGTGGGCCCCCATAACAATTCTGTGTCTGTCCCCGAGTAAAATTCTGTGGCCCCAACTAATTTCTGTGGCCCAAGTAACAATTCTCTGGCACTCAGTAAAAATTCTGTCGTTCCCCGAGTAACAATTCTTTTCCCTAATAAATTCTGTGGCCCCAAGTAACAGTCTGTGGGCCCTATAACAATTTGTGTTGTCCCGGTAAAATTCTGTGGCCCCAACTAAAGTTTTTGGGCCCCAAGTAACAATTTCTGGCCTCAGTAACAATTCTGTCTGTCCCAGAAACAATTCTATGGGCCCCCAACTGGTTTTCTTTGGCCCTAAGTAACGATTCTGTGGCCCCTTAAAAATTCTGTGTCCCCGATAATGCTTCTCTGTCCCCAAGTAAGTTTTTCGTCCCCAAGTAACGTTTCTGGGCCAATCTGTCCCTAATACAGAGCGGTCGCCCTCTTGAAAGACTGGAGGAAAAAGAAGATTCTAAAAGGCCGTATTTTTAGCTCGACCATTACACAGTGCTGGTGCCGGCTGCTGAAATTGGCTAATGCGATAAATGTCATTAAGGGAAAGCATTTGGGTCAGCGCGCCCCTTTTCTGCGCCCCTTCCCCGACATCCCCCCTCCCTGCCCCCAGTCCCCCCGCCATTTTAGGAAAAATTTTTGATTCGCGCGTCCGAAGTAGGCTTTTTTTCGGATTCGGGGGAAACGAAAAATTTTTCCCAAATTGACTGAATTCCATTCGCCCACTTGATTCGCTATCTCTATCAACAAAAGATTTTGAACACCTTTTGTAGAATTAGGTGGGACTGCAACCAGGCCCCTTTCCCGCCCAACATCAGTGCCTACTCACAATGCGCTTCTGAAAATGGGAAAAAATTCCCATAACACACTCCAAACCTTGTGGACGGCCTTCCCAAAAGAGTTGGCCCGGGGTTTTTTAGCTGCAAAGGGGGGGAAACTCAAATTTTCCCCTATGGATTAAGGGTGGATGCCATTAAAGTTTTTGTGTGTGTAAACAGGGGTTCCCCAATATTTTGGCATATAAACTATGTTAGGCCGATTGTAAAATGCCATGTTTAGTGCCTACTAATTTTTATGCTGTACACCTGTTTAAAAAGTGTGTGGTGATTCCCCCAAACCTTTGGTTTCATTTTAAGCAGATACTTCAAGAAGTTCTGAAGTGTTTAAAAATTAAAAGAAATTCCTTAGTTTGACCCGTTGAGCAAGTCATCCTGAGAAGGAAAGGGTTAACCCCCGTGGGAATTTTCCCGCTTTTTTTTAGGAAGGTTCCACCCCCTCCCCCTTCATTAAACCATATAAAAATAGGGGCTCTTAGTCCCCTGAGATATCGGCTAGGGTAAGACTGAAAAAGTAGCCATTATTTTGGCAGTCGAGCACCCGGGGGGGGTGCAATCAGGTTTCCAGGGGGTCTGGAAACCCATATACTTATATGGACTGAGCTACCTAGCCTTTTCTGGGGTAAAACCAGATAAGGAATTTAAAGGGATTACTTTCTTCTCTTGGGATTTCCTGCCTATTATGGATCTTGCCTCTTTTTGGATTTAGCTTTCTTGCTAAAGGTGATGACTAAATCACGGGCGACTACTTTGAAAACAATAGAAAGCATGGTACAGGAGAGTGTATGGAAAGATGTTCTTTGGGACCTTTTTGGAAACTGTTTGTGTGTTTACTGCAACTATTCAGCAATGCATCTCCTTTTTCATTTGGCCTGTCTGAAGTCTCTAAAAGGAGTGCATGTAAGGTGGCATCAAAAGAACAGGGCTTACAACAAGGGGGACTGAAGAGGTTAGGGAAGATACAGTGCAGTGTTCTAATGAGCAGAATGCTGTTCCGGAGGAAGCTATGTTGGCCATTGCTAGTGTCTGTGGATTTGTGTTCACTGCTAAAGGCAACCAACCAGTCAGAAACTGGGGAGGCATGACAAGGGTGACGGTGTCTGTTAGTGATCGGGTTGTGAACTTGGCCCCTTCAATAGCAACCATATTCCCCATAGACTGGGGTAAGGACGTCATGGAACAGAGTACCTAGCCTGGTGCACAGAGAGAGATGTAGAGGAAAGAGAACAGCATGGAGATTTGGAGAAGTGTGTTTCCTATGTTTCAATAGCAACATACGTACGTTGTCTCTGGTGAGTGAGGTGCGGGGCTGCTGAGGCTGGAGGTGACTGGTACACTCTCCATGGTACCGGCTCAGAAATGTTGCACATTTTCTCCTTGGGGAGAGGTGTTCTCTTACAGACGTTTATCTCAGAAATGTATTGTGTCATTAATATAAGTATGGCCACAGATTACAGTGTTAATTGTGCATGTGTATTGCACGGCTTCTAAGCCTGGGAGATGACCTTAATTCTGATTTCAGATGACCGTAGCTCCCATGTCTTGGTTTAGGCATTAGGGAGTGCAATTCTACAGTGTCCCAAGAGGGTTACTTAAATCCTAATCACTCACTGATGAGGCTCAGCTTTTTGTTGGGTCTTTTTCAAATCAGAAGGGACTACTGAATAAACATGATACAAACGTTTTCCCCTTTCTTGCCAACATTACATTTAGCAATTTGTGACAAAAGGTTTGTTCGTTCAATTGTTCAATGACCACAGAGATTTTTCCATTATTCTAGAAGTGTTTATTATCTTCAAGATAAACTCCTGTTTGTGGCCCTGGGGCGGCCCCCAATATTTGCAAGTAGGCTGGAAGAGGTTTGCATGCGTATTATTATATATATTATATATTGCTAGATGTTAAAGGCACTAAAGGGGCATGTGTGCAACCCTAAGACAAATAGACAAAAAAAAAAAGAATTAATGTGTAACTAAAGCCAAAGATCATTAATTTTTTGTTTTTTTTTTATTTTACTGGGTGATCTTGAATACCCCTGTTGGGTTTTTATTACTGTAATTGTCGCTTTTGAGAAGCCTTGCCCTTATTAAAAGAGGCAGAGAAAAAGATACTCTTGAAGTGAGGAGAAAATTCATTCTTAGATAGCTTGCAGAGCAAAATTTGGGGAAAAAGGGTTTTTTTCTTTAAAAGGGGGGAAAAAAAATTTTTTTCCCCCCCCCCCCCCAAAAAAAAGGGGAAAAATTTTTTTGGGGGGGGAAAAAAGGGGAAAAAAAATTTTTAAAGGGGTTTTTTTAAAAAATTTAACCCTTTCCCTTTTGGGGGGGGGGGGGTTTTTAAAAAAATTTTTAACTTTGGGGGAAAGGGGGGGGGGGGGGGGGTTTTTTAAAAAAAAAAAAAAATTTTTTTAAATAAAAAAGGGGGTTTTTTTTTTTTTAAAAAGGGGGAAAAAACCCTTTTTTTTAATTTAATTTTTTTAAAAACCCCTTTTTCCCCCAAAAAAAAAATTTGAATTCCCCCCGGGTTTTTTTAAAAAAAAACCCCTAAAGGGTTTTTTTTTTTCCCCCCAAAAAAAAAATTTTCCAATTTCCCCCTTTTTGGGAAACCAAAAAAAAATTTTTTTAAAAAGGTTTTTTTTTTTTTTAAAAAATTTTAAAAAAAAAAAAAAAAAACCCCCCAAAAAAAAAGGGGGGGGGAAAAAAAAAAAATTTTTTTTTTTTCCCTTTAAAAAAAAAAAATTTTTTTCCCCCCCTAAAAAAAACCAAAAAAAAAAAAAAAGAAAAAAAAAAAAAAAAAATTTTTTTTTTTAAAAAGGGGGAAATTTTAAAAAAAAAAAATTTTTTAAAAAAAACCAAAAAAAAAATTTAAAAAAAAAAAAAAAAAAACCCCCCCAAAAAAAACCCCCCCCCCAAAACCCCCCCCCCCCCCCCAAAAATTTTTTTTTAAAAACCCCAAACCCCAAAAAAAAACCCCCCCCCCCGGGGAAAAAACCCCCCCTTTTTTAAAAAAACCCCCCCCCCTTTTCCCCCCTTCCCCCCCCCAAATTTTCCCCCAAAAAAACCCCCCCAAAAAAAAAAACCCCCAAAAATTTTTCCCCCCCCCCCCAAAAAAAAAAAAAAACCCCCCCAAAAAAAAAACCCCCCCCCCCCCCCCCAAAAAAACCCCCCCCCCCCCAAAAAAAAACCCCACCCCCCCCCCTTTTTTGGGGCCCTTCCCCAAAAAAAACCCAAAAAAACCCTTTTTAAAAAAAAAAAACCGGGGTTTTTTAAAAGGGGGCCCCCCCCCCAAAAAACCCCAAAGTTTTTTTGGGGTTTTTTAAAAACCTTTTTTTTTTGGAAACCGGGAAAAAAGGGGGGAATGGGGGGGGGGTTTTAAAAGGGGAAATTTTTTTTCCCCGGGGTTTTTTTTTTTAAAAATTTGGGTTTTAAAAATTTTACATTTTTTTTATTTTTTTTTTAAAAAATTTTTTTTTTTTTTTTTTAAAACCCTTTTGATAAAAATTTTTTTGAACATGATTTGTATTAGATGGTTAGCCGGGTGTTTTCTGGCATATTTAATTTAATTTTTATTTTTGACACCTGTGCATCTTATTGTTGATATTGTGAATATATAATTATATAGCTATACTCCACTCATTGTGTGGGCATAGCACCAATCTAGTTATTGGTGCTCTGTCGGGTGTGTATTATTTATTTCTGTGTCATTTGCTTGTTATAGATGGGTGGGTATCCATTAATTAATAATTTATTTATTTATTTATTTATTGATTCCACTCTATTTGATCACTTGGCAGTCTATTTAGACTTGTAGCACAGCACCATTTATTATATTTTTATTTGCTGTTTGAGTGGTGGAACACTTTTGGTGTTTGCAGCTGTAGTTTTAGTGGGATTTTTTTTCTCAGGCAGCGTGGCATAAGACTCCTTCACTAAATATATCCAAACCGGTCTCTGTGCATGGTTATGTATAACTGGTTGGAAATTGTGCAAAAAACAATGTGCATCAGGGCTTCAGGTTAAAGCTGTTGTAGAGGCTCAAGGTTTTTTACCTTCATGCATTCTATATCTTTATCGTAGTGCTTGGCATAAAGAGCGTATGATAAAACTAAGAACACATACAATAGGTGAAGGTATGGGATAAAATGAAATGTTGATACTTTACTACTCAGCATCAAACGGTTACTAGAACACAAATCAACGGTTCTATTGGCATAGTCATTTTTTTAAATCTTAAACTGGAGCTAAAATTATTCCTATTTTGTTATGTATACAAATTTTTCCTACCATTCGTAATCCAGCAGTGAATTTAAAGGAGAAGTGGGAGCAAAATCTCCCGGCCTGTTCTTTAAATATGCTTGAGATTTTGAAATAACACTATGACTCAGAGTTAAAGTGGAGTTCCAATCAAGAGCAGAAGCTCCGCATATTTGCCTCCTGCCCTCCTCCACTGCCATATTTGGCACCTTTGAAGGGGGGAGGGAGAAGTAGATACCTGTTTTTGACATGTACCCACTCCCACTTCCGGCTCAGTTTGCCGCTGGTGCCGGAAGTTCGGCCTCCTCCTTCCTCCCCTAGTCTCCTGGGAACCTTCACAGGTCCCAGAAGACTGCCATACCATGAGAATGTGCAGCCCAACTTGCGCATGTCACAGCCTGGTGCCCTCAGTGTGTGATGTTCGGCACCGGGGAAGAGAAGAGGCAGAGAAGGGACGGCGAGAGGGTGAGCACATTGGCTAGACCCTGGGACAGGTAAGTGTGTGTTTATTTACAAGAACTGTAGCTGCTGACTTTTTAATAAACACAAAAAATGACTGGAATTCCCGCTTTAAATGAAATTGGATAAGGACATAAAAATCTGTTACCCTAAAGTTTAAATGCTTATCAACACTCAACTTTTTTTCAAGCACAAGATAAAACACTTAGAGACTGTATTGAGCTCTATAATATACATTTAGTTGAGACTAAAAAATAAGACATTCTTTAGGAATACTATCGTTTTTTAGGACAGGTAGAGCCTACAAATGGCATATAAATAACCATCATCAAAATAGAAAACCTCCAATTACTACCAGTGAAATCAAATGAGAGTAATGTTTACAATGCTCTCTACTTCATCATCTGTTGTATCTTTCCAGAGCGCTCCCCCCATTCCCATCAGGGGACATAGAACTTCCTTTAAATCTACAATCACATCTTGAGCAGGTAATGGTAAAGCACATGGTGATTCATGCAATGCTCCGATGCTTCTGTTTTCACGATTACTCCCTACAAAAAGAAAACCTCCTTCTTTGTCAGAATCTGATAATTCACCTTCTACATCATATGATCTGGAAAATGACTAGGGTTTATTCTGGACACAACATTCCTTCCATTATGGCACAACTGATCACTCATTACCTAAAGAGCCCAATTTACAACACCAGATCCCAGACAAAGAGTATCTATTTGTTTCCATTTAGGATACAGATGTTTTTATTCGGAAACAGATGTTTCAACCGCTGTACATGTGAAGGAGCTGTCAGAGAACTGTCAGAAATAGAGGAACTCTGCAGATACAGAATAATTCCAAGCCGGCAAAACGTGTATCTGCAGAGCTCCTCTATTCTGCAGATACACTTAGAGGAGCTCTGCAGATACACTTTTTGCCGGCTTGGAATTAATCTTATTTTCATCTTACTTCTTCTTCTTCTTCTTCTTCTTCATCCTCATCCTGAAGAAGAAGTAGGATGAAAATAAGAATAATTCCAAGCCGGCAAAAAGTGTATCTGCAGAGCTCCTCTAAGTGTATCTGCAGATACACTTAGAGGAGCTCTGCAGATACACTTTTTGCCGGCTTGGAATTATTCTTATTTTCATCCTACTTCTTCTTCTTCTTCTTCCTCTTCATCTCATCCTCATCCTCAGAAGAAGAAGGATGAGGAGGATGAGAAGAAGAAGAAGAAGATGAAGAAGAAGTAGGATGAAAATAAGAATAATTCCAAGCCGGCAAAAAGTGTATCTGCAGAGCTCCTCCTAAGTGTATCTGCAGATACACTTAGAGGAGCTCTGCAGATACACTTTTTGCGCCGGCTTGGAATTAATTCTTATTTCCAAGCCGGCAAAAATGTGTATCTGCAGAGCTCCGCTAAGTGTATCTGCAGAGCTCCGCTATTTCTGACAGTTCTGTGACATTCACTCCATACAGCGGTTGGAAACATTGTTTCTATTTGTTTCCATAAATGGATCCATTTATGGAAATCAAATAGATACAATGTTTCAACTTCTTCTTCTGTATCCTTCTTGTCAATCCTTGAACCTGAAGAAAAATCCTATTTCTCAGTCCTTCAGAAGTGATGAATCCATTAAGCATTTTCAATCTTCGCTTCTCAGTGTATCTACTCTTCTTCTTCTCAGAAATAGCCTATAGCGGAGCTCTGCCTTCTTTCATGACCTTCTTGGGAAATTCTCCTTCTTCTCATCCTTCTTCCTTCTTCTGAATCCTTTCTATCTTCTTCTCATCCATCCTTTCTTCTTCTCATCCTTTCTCCTTCTTTCATCCTTTCCTTCTTCTCTCCTTTTCTCCTTCTCCTTCTCCTTCTTCTCTTCTCCTTTTCTCATCCTTCTTCTTCTTTCCTTCTTCTCTCCTTCTTCTCTTCTTCTCAATCCTTCTCCTTCCTTCTCATCCTTCTCCTTCTTCTCATCCTCCTTCTCTCTTCTCCTTTCCTTTCCTTCTTCTCTCCTTCTCATCTTATCTTCTTCTTCTCCTTCTTCTCATCCTTCTCCTTCTTCTCCATCTTCTCATCTTCTCCTTCTCCTTCTTCTCTTCCTTCTCCTTCTCCTTCTTCTCATCTGTCTCTTCCTTCTCATTCTCATTCTTCTCCTTCCTCTCTTCTTCTCATCCTTCTCCTTCTCATCCTTCTTTCCTTCTTCTTCATCCTTCTCCTTCTTCTTCTTTCTCCTTCTCCTTCTCCTTCTTCTTCTCATCCTTCTCCTTCTTCTCATCCTTCTCCTTCTTCTCATCCTCTCCTTCTTCTCATCCTTCTCCTTCTCTTCTTCTCTCCTTCTCCTTCTCCTTCTTCTCATCCTTCTCCTTCTTCTTCTCATCCTTCTCCTCTCATCCTTCTTCTCATCCTTCTCCTTCTTCTCATCCTTCTTCTCATCCTTCTCCTTCTTCTCATCCTTTCCTTCTCTCCTTCTCCTTCTCCTCTCCTTCCTTCTCCTTCTCCTCATCCTTCTTCTCCTTCCTTCTCCTTCTTCTCATCTTTCTTCTCATCCTTCTTCTCTTCTCCTTCATCCTTCTTCCATCCTTCTCTCATCCTTCTCCTTCTTCTCACTTCCTTCTCCTTCTTCTCATCCTTCTCCTTCTTCTCATCCTTCTCTTCTTCTTCTTCTCATCCTTCTCCTTCTCCTTCTCCTTCATCCTTCTCCTTCTTCTCATCCTTCCTTCTCCTTCTCTTCTTCTTCTCCTTCTCCCTTCCTTCTCATCCTTCTCCTTCTTTCATCCTTCTTCTTCCTTCTTCTCATCCTTCTTTCTTCATTCTTCTCACTTCTTTCCTTCTTCTTTCCTTCTCCTTCTTCTCATCCTTCTTCTTCTCCTTCTTCTCATCCTTCTCCTTCTTCATTCTTTCTCTCCTTCTTCTCATCCTTCTCCTTCTCCATCTCTCATTCCTTCTCCTCTCTCCTTCTTCTCATCCTTCTCCTTCTCTCTACTTCTCCTTCTTCTCCATCCTTCTCCTTCTTCTCATCCTTCTCCTTCTCCTTCTTCTTCATCCCTTCTCATCCTTCTCCTTCTTCTCATCCTTCTCCTTCTCTTCTCATCCTTCTCATCTTCCTTCTCCTTCCTCATCTCCAAGGGCATGTTAAATTAAAGGTACAGTGTTCTGCA
>CATNWA010001173.1:0-20000 GCA_951230385.1 Staurois parvus
GACAAAATGGACAACCGCAGGAGTGTGAGGAGATTTCAAAGTGGCACATGGCAGAGTGGAAGCAATGGAAGGCCGTACAGGGACCCAGGTCACACTGTGGGACCAGCATCAGCGTGAACAGGCGGTACGGGGGCCCATGGCCGATTTGACCTCATTCATCCCATAGTCCTGCCGACTCACGAATAGCGTGGCCTCCTCAAAGGGCCTGAGCAAGCGCAGGTGTCACACATGAGCTGCCAATGGCTGACATCTAAGTACACAGGGAGTACCTTTATCCGCTTTTAACATCAGGAAATCTGTGATGGCCTTTAGCTGTTCGTAAAGGCGGTCTAACATATGTAGGGTTGAATTCCACCTTGTTGCAACGTCACAGCATGAGGAGTCGGTACGGGGGCCCATGGCAGATTACATGTCTGGCAGCAGCTATGTGAGGCCCGTAATCTGCCTGCACCCTATGTCAAAAAATTTAACACACCAGCAGTGTGAAGAGACCTGAAAGTGGCACATGGCAGCAGAGTGTGGCGATGGAGACAGCAGCAATGGGAGGCCGTACAGGGACCCATGAGACTCTGGACTTGGCAGCAGCATGAGGAGGCGGTATATAGGGGCCCATGGCAGATTAGGGGCCTGGCAGCAGCTATGTGAGGCCCGTAATCTGCCTGCACCCTATGTCAAAAAATTTAACACACCAGCAGTGTGAAGAGACCTGAAAGTGGCACATGGCAGCAGAGTGTGGCGATGGAGACAGCAGCAATGGAGGCCGTACAGGGACCCATGACAGACTCTGGACTTGGCAGCAGCATGAGGAGGGTATATAGGGGCCCATGGCAGATTAGGGGCCTGGCAGCAGCTATGTGAGGCCCGTAATCTGCCTGCACCCTATGTCAAAAAATTTAACACACACCAGCAGTGTGAAGAGACCTGAAAGTGGCACATGGCAGCAGAGTGTGGCGATGGAGACAGCAGCAATGGGAGGCCGTACAGGGACCCATGAGAGACTCTGGACTTGGCAGCAGCATGAGGAGGCGGTATATAGGGGCCCATGGCAGATTAGGGGCCTGGCAGCAGCTATGTGAGGCCCGTAATCTGCCTGCACCCTATGTCAAAAAATTTAACACACCAGCAGTGTGAAGAGACCTGAAAGTGGCACATGCAGCAGAGTGTGGCGATGGAGACAGCAGCAATGGGAGGCCGTACAGGGACCCATGAGAGACTCTGGACTTGGCAGCAGCATGAGGAGCGGTATATAGGGGCCCATGGCAGATTAGGGGCCTGGCAGCAGCTATGTGAGGCCCGTAATCTGCCTGCACCCTATGTCAAAAAATTTAACACACCAGCAGTGTGAAGAGACCTGAAAGTGGCACATGGCAGCAGAGTGTGGCGATGGAGACAGCAGCAATGGGAGGCCGTACAGGGACCCATGAGACAGACTCTGGACTTGGCAGCAGCATGAGGAGGCGGTATATAGGGGCCCATGGCAGATTAGGGGCCTGGCAGCAGCTATGTGAGGCCCGTAATCTGCCTGCACCCTATGTCAAAAAATTTAACACACCAGCAGTGTGAAGAGACCTGAAAGTGGCACATGGCAGCAGAGTGTGGCGATGGAGACAGCAGCAATGGGAGGCCGTACAGGGACCCATGAGAGACTCTGGACTTGGCAGCAGCATGAGGAGGCGGTATATAGGGGCCCATGGCAGATTAGGGGCCTGGCAGCAGCTATGTGAGGCCCGTAATCTGCCTGCACCTATATGTCAAAAAATTTAACACACCAGCAGTGTGAAGAGACCTGAAAGTGGTGGCACATGGCAGCAGAGTGTGGCGATGGAGACAGCAGCAATGGGAGGCCGTACAGGGACCCATGAGAGACTCTGGACTTGGCAGCAGCATGAGGAGGCGGTATATAGGGGCCCATGGCAGATTAGGGGCCTGGCAGCAGCTATGTGAGGCCCGTAATCTGCCTGCACCCTATGTCAAAAAATTTAACACACCAGCAGTGTGAAGAGACCTGAAAGTGGCACATGGCAGCAGAGTGTGGCGATGGAGACAGCAGCAATGGGAGGCCGTACAGGGACCCATGAGAGACTCTGGACTTGGCAGCAGCATGAGGAGGCGGTATATAGGGGCCCATGGCAGATTAGGGGCCTGGCAGCAGCTATGTGAGGCCCGTAATCTGCCTGCACCCTATGTCAAAAAATTTAACACACCAGCAGTGTGAAGAGACCTGAAAGTGGCACATGGCAGCAGTGTGGCGATGGAGACAGCAGCAATGGGAGGCCGTACAGGGACCCATGAGAGACTCTGGACTTGGCAGCAGCATGAGGAGGCGGTATATAGGGGCCCATGGCAGATTAGGGGCCTGGCAGCAGCTATGTGAGGCCCGTAATCTGCCTGCACCCTATGTCAAAAAATTAACACACCAGCAGTGTGAAGAGACCTGAAAGTGGCACATGGCAGCAGAGTGTGGCGATGGAGACAGCAGCAATGGGAGGCCGTACAGGGACCCATGAGAGACTCTGGACTTGGCAGCAGCATGAGGAGGCGGTATATAGGGGCCCATGGCAGATTAGGGGCCTGGCAGCAGCTATATGTGAGGCCCGTAATCTGCCTGCACCCTATGTCAAAAAATTTAACACACCAGCAGTGTGTGAAGAGACCTGAAAGTGGCACATGGCAGAGTGTGGCGATGGAGACAGCAGCAATGGGAGGCCGTACAGGGACCCCATGAGAGACTCTGGACTTGGCAGCAGCATGAGGAGGCGGTATATAGGGGCCCATGGCAGATTAGGGGCCTGGCAGCAGCTATGTGAGGCCCGTAATCTGCCTGCACCCTATGTCAAAAAATTTACACACACCAGCAGTGTGAAGAGACCTGAAAGTGGCACATGGCAGCAGAGTGTGGCGATGGAGACAGCAGCAATGGGAGGCCGTACAGGGACCCATGACAGACTCTAGACTTGGCAGCAGCATGAGGAGGCGGGTATATAGGGGCCCATGGCAGATTAGGGGCCTGGCAGCAGCTATGTGAGGCCCGTAATCTGCCTGCACCCTATGTCAAAAAATTTAACACACCAGCAGTGTGAAGAGACCTGAAAGTGGCACATGGCAGCAGAGTGTGGCGATGAGAGACAGCAGCAATGGGAGGCCGTACAGGGACCCATGACAGACTCTGGACTTGGCAGCAGCATGAGGAGGCGGTATATATAGGGGCCCATGGCAGATAGGGGCCTGGCAGCAGCTATGTGAGGCCCGTAATCTGCCTGCACCCTATGTCAAAAAATTTAACACACCAGCAGTGTGAAGAGACCTGAAAGTGGCACATGGCAGCAGAGTGTGGCGATGGAGACAGCAGCAATGGGAGGCCGTACAGGGACCCATGAGAGACTCTGGACTTGGCAGCAGCATGAGGAGGCGGTATATAGGGGCCCATGGCAGATTAGGGGCCTGGCAGCAGCTATGTGAGGCCCGTAATCTGCCTGCACCCTATGTCAAAAAATTAAACACACCAGCAGTGTGAAGAGACCTGAAAGTGGCACATGGCAGCAGAGTGTGGCGATGGAGACAGCAGCAATGGGAGGCCGTACAGGGACCCATGAGAGACTCTGGACTTGGCAGCAGCATGAGGAGGCGGTATATAGGGGCCCATGGCAGATTAGGGGCCTGGCAGCAGCTATGTGAGGCCCGTAATCTGCCTGCACCCTATGTCAAAAAATTTAACACACCAGCAGTGTGAAGAGACCTGAAAGTGGCACATGGCAGCAGAGTGTGGCGATGGAGACAGCAGCAATGGGGGAGGCCGTACAGGGACCCATGAGAGACTCTGGACTTGGCAGCAGCATGAGGAGGGCGGTATATAGGGGCCCATGGCAGATTAGGGGCCTGGCAGCAGCTATGTGAGGCCCGTAATCTGCCTGCACCCTATGTCAAAAAATTTAACACACCAGCAGTGTGAAGAGACCTGAAAGTGGCACATGGCAGAGTGTGGCGATGGAGACAGCAGCAATGGGAGGCGTACAGGGACCCATGACAGACTCTGGACTTGGCAGCAGCATGAGGAGGCGGTATATAGGGGCCCATGGCAGATTAGGGGCCTGGCAGCAGCTATGTGAGGCCCGTAATCTGCCTGCACCCTATGTCAAAAAATTTAACACACCAGCAGTGTGAAGAGACCTGAAAGTGGCACACATGGCAGCAGTGTGGCGATGGAGACAGCAGCAATGGGAGGCCGTACAGGGACCCATGACAGACTCTGGACTTGGCAGCAGCATGAGGAGGCGGTATATAGGGGCCCATGGCAGATTAGGGGGCCTGGGCAGCAGCTATGTGAGGCCCGTAATCTGCCTGCACCCTATGTCAAAAAATTTAACACACCAGCAGTGTGAAGAGACCTGAAAGTGGCACATGGCAGCAGAGTGTGGCGATGGAGACAGCAGCAATGGGAGGCCGTACAGGGACCCATGAGAGACTCTGGACTTGGCAGCAGCAGAGGAGGGCGGTATATAGGGGCCCATGGCAGATTAGGGGCCTGGCAGCAGCTATGTGAGGCCCGTAATCTGCCTGCACCCTATGTCAAAAAATTAAACACACCAGCAGTGTGAAGAGACCTGAAAGTGGCACATGGCAGCAGAGTGTGGATGGAGACAGCAGCAATGGGAGGCCGTACAGGGACCCATGAGAGACGGACTTGGCAGCAGCATGAGGAGGCGGTATATAGGGGCCCATGGCAGATTAGGGGCCTGGCAGCAGCTATATGTGAGGCCCGTAATCTGCCTGCACCCTATGTCAAAAAATTTAACACACACCAGCAGTGTGTGAAGAGACCTGAAAGTGGCACATGGCAGCAGAGTGTGGCGATGGAGACAGCAGCAATGGGAGGCCGTACAGGGACCCATGAGAGACTCTAGACTTGGCAGCAGCATGAGGAGGCGGTATATAGGGGCCCATGGCAGATTAGGGGCCTGGCAGCAGCTATGTGAGGCCCGTAATCTGCCTGCACCCTATGTCAAAAAAAAATTTAACACACCAGCAGTGTGAAGAGACCTGAAAGTGGCACATGGCAGCAGAGTGTGGCGATGGAGACAGCAGCAATGGGAGGCCGTACAGGGACCCATGAGAGACTCTGGACTTGGCAGCAGCATGAGGAGGCGGTATATAGGGGCCCATGGCAGATTAGGGGCCTGGCAGCAGCTATGTGAGGCCCGTAATCTGCCTGCACCCTATGTCAAAAAATTTAACACACCAGCAGTGTGAAGAGACCTGAAAGTGGCACATGGCAGCAGAGTGTGGCGATGGAGACAGCAGCAATGGGAGGCCGTACAGGGACCCATGAGAGACTCTGGACTTGGCAGCAGCATGAGGAGGCGGTATATAGGGGCCTATGGCAGATTAGGGGCCTGGCAGCAGCTAGGAGGCCCGTAATCTGCCAGCACCCTATGTCAAAAAATTAAAAACACACCAGCAGTGTGTGAGGAGACCTGAAAGTGGCACATGTTTGAGGCATGATTCATGGCGGATTTAGTCAGTTGTGTCAGGAACTGGTGGTTTGAAATCCAGACTAATCCACGCCTGATTCATTTTCACAAACGTGAGTCTCTCCACACTTTGGGTGGACAGTCGTGTCCTCCGCGGAGTTACAATACCCTGCCGCCACTAAACACGCGCTCCGATGCCACGCTACTGGCCGGGCATGACAGCCTTTCAAGGGCAAATTCAGCTAGTTGGGGCCAAAGGTCAAGTTTCGTTGCCCAGTAGTCAAGGGGATTGTCTACCTCGGTTGGCAGGGTGCTGTCCAAGTAGGCCCAAGCCTGTTGTTTGAGCTCCTGCTCCAGGTCCACCTGATGCTGCTGCTGCTGCTGCGGCTGGTTAGTAGTTTCCTCACTGCGCTGGTGAAGAAAGCTACTCATCATCGACTGCAGACTGAGGCAGCCGCTGCTGGTGGAGCTGCCACTGCTCCTACCACCCCACCCCTCCCCTGCTGCCATGCCAGCGGAACGCGAGCGCACAGGGCCCACAGTGTCTGAGGATGGACGTTGGCGCACAAAGGCAGAGACCACTGACTGACTACATAGGTGTTTTTTTTATAGTACGTAATTTTGGCCTCCCTCTCAGCAGGTGTGAAAAAGGCCACCATTTTGGACCGGTAGCGAGGGTCCAACAAGGTGGACAGCCAAAAGTCATCCCTCTGTCTGATGGTTATTATTCGGCTGTCGCTGTCGCTACGCAAGCAACCGAGCATGCTATGGGCCATTTGTGCCAAGGAATGCGAGGGGACTCCCTGCCTCCATCTCCACAGCATACTGCCACGGTGCGTCTGGGTCCTCTGTCCTCCTCCTCCTCCTCCTCTACCAGATGCTCCTGCTCCTCCACTCCTGTCCGCTGAGTGGAAAAAAACCACCCATTTCACTCAATAATTCCTGAGCACAAATGTCCTCCTCTACCTCCTCCTCTTCTTCCTGTCCTGCCCCCACAGGGGTCATGTGGCGTTGAGATCTGTGCGCCACGTCTACCGCACCCTGACCAGCCATTGTTAACAGCATTTGTTCCAGGACGTGCAACAGAGGAATGACGTCGTTCATCCCATAGTCCTGCCGACTCACGAATAGCGTGGCCTCCTCAAAGGGCCTGAGCAAGCGGCAGGTGTCACGCATGAGCTGCCAATGGCTGACATCTAAGTTACACAGGGGAGTACCTTTATCCGCTTGTAACATCAGGAAATCGGTGATGGCCTTTCGCTGCTCGTAAAGGCGGTCTAACATGTGTAGGGTTGAATTCCACCTTGTTGCAACGTCGCAGATCAGGCGATGCTGTGGAATTCCGTTCTGCCGCTGCAGCTCAATGAGGGTGTTCTTTGCGGTGTAGGAATGGCTGAAATGCATGCACAGTTTACGTGACATTTTAAGGATGTCTTGCTTGCAGTGGGATGGTGGATTTTAGGAACCGCTTGACAACCAGATTGAACACGTGAGCCATGCATGGCGCATGGCACAACCTTCCTTGACGCAGAGCAGCAGACACCATGTTCTTTCCGTTGTCAGTCAACATGGTTCCGATTTTTAGTTTGCGCGGAGACAGCCATCTGTCGATTTCTCTGTTCATTACCAGCAGTTCCTCCCCTGTGTGACTACGTTCGCCAAGGCATACCAGGTGCAGCACAGCGTGACACCGTTGCGCCCTGCACATGTGATATGCCGGTCGGGTAATGGGACTTGGCACGGGCACGGGGGTGGCGGCTGAGGACACGGCGGAAAAAGAGGTGGTAGAGGCGGACATGCTTGCTGGACCAAGGACGTGCAAACGTGGAGGCAAAAGCGTCGTGACCTGTCCAAGTTGCTGGTGCGGCTGTGCCGGCACCACGTTCACCCAGTGGGCCGTAAATGACATGTACTGTCCCTGACCGTAGTAGTTACAGCTCCACACGTCGGCGCTGCCGTGCACTTTGGCAGAGACCGACATGCTCAAAGACTGGCCCACCATCTCTTCTACATGTGAATGCAGGGCTGGCACTGCCTTTTGGGCAAAGAAATGACGGCTTGGCACTCTCCACCGCGGCGCGGCACAAGCCATCATTTCTCGGAAAGGTGCTGAGTGAGTCACCAGTTGGAAAGGGAGGGACTGCAGCACCAGCAACTTGGACAGGAGGACGTTCAGCTTTTGCACCGTCGGGTGCGTGCTCGCAAACTGTTGTCTCTTGGATACGGATTCCAAGAAAGACTGTTGACGGAATCCGAGAAGAGGAGTAGCAGGAGAAGGAGCATCTGAACGAGCGGAAGATGCCAATGAGCGACAACTCCCCTCAGCAGAGGTGTTGGAGCCTTGACTGGCTGATAGAGGGCGATTGACGACGTCGGGTGACGGAGCAAGTAACGGAGCGGGTGATGGAGCGGGGGCTGGGGCAGGCAGAACCGCCGTATGTTTATCACGGTTTTCCCAGGCCACCGAATGGTGACGCTGCATATGCTGACGCAACGCTGTAGTCCCAACATGGGCCCCCTGGCCACGCTTGCATTTCTGGCCACATAGTCGACATACGGCTACGTTTACTTCCTCGGGGCGGCTTGAGGAAAAATTGCCACACACCACCGAGTAGGAAACTTTGCCCCCGCTACTCTTCACTGGCTGACTGCTACTTCCTCCGTGCGCACCGGCACCACTACTGGCCGTGGGTGGTAGGCTGCAGTGGAGCTGGTGCTCTACTCCGTCCGTGGACGTTTGGCTCCACTGACACTGATGCGACCCTGCTGCTGTCTCCTGGGCAACCCACCGACTGTTTTTGCTCGCTGCCAAGCTGCCACCCTCTTCTCCTGATGATGCGGAAGAAATTGCCTGATGACGACGAGGCTGCCAAGTGCGATCAACCTCCTCATCATCAAGTAGGGTCTCCGCCTCACTACTAGCCCCCTCGGCTGCGTCTGGGTCAGGAGACAGACCTGTCTCTAGACCGGCTACCGAGCCACTCTCCTCGCCAGTACTTGTTCGCTTGGCTGCTGAAAAGGCCGATGTCTCCCCCCGTTCCTGACCGCCCTCTGTTAGCTCTTCCTCACTGTACAGTGGGGCTGAGCCCACAGCATGCGATACTTCGCTTGGTGAGGGAACAGCAAAGGACAGGGGCAGGTAGAGGACACGTGATTTCAGTGGGCTTGGTCCCGGGCCATGCCAACTAAACGTTGTGTCTGACGTACCCACCGACCGTTGGCTGTAGGTGTCAGAGGTGACCTGGGAAGAGGAAGACGACCGAGCCAACCAATCAATGACGGCAGGGTTGTCGGTGGAGACACGACCGCTGGATGACACCGGGAGCACTGGCCTCTGGCTGCGAAATACTGCTGCCTCGACCCCTTCCTCTGCTGCCACGTCTGCTCGCTCCTAAAACATTGCCTCCTCTGCCACTCCTCTGCATGTTGTCTGACATACTATTTAATTCAACGATTAGGTGTCCCTGAGTAACAATTCTCTGGCACTCAGTAACAATTCTGTCTGTCCCTGAGTATGAATTCTGTGGCCCTGAGTAACAATTATGTGTCTGCGAGTAACAATTCTGTGTCTGTGCGAGTAACAATTCTGTGTCTGTGCAAGTAACATTTCTGTGTCTGTGCGAGTAACAAATCTTGGCACTCAGTAACAATTCTGTCTGTCCCTGAGTAACAATTCTCTGGCACTCAGTAACAATTCTGTCTGTCCCTGAGTAACAATTCTCTGGCACTCAGTAACAATTCTGTCTGTCCCTGAGTAACAATTCTGTGGCCTGAGTAACAATTCTGTGTCTGTCCCCCTAGTAACAATTCTGTGTCTGTGCAAGTAACAATTTTGTGTCTCGAGTAACAATTCTCTGGCACTCAGTAACAATTCTGTCTGTCCCTGAGTAACAATTCTGGCACTCAGTCTGGCACCCTGAGTAACAATTCTTCTGTCTGTGTCCCTGAGTAACAATTCTGTGGCCCTGAGTAACAATTCTGTGTCTGTGCGAGTAACAATTCTGTGTCTGTGCAAGTAACAATTTTGTGTCTGTGCGAGTAACAATTCTCTGGCACTCAGTAACAATTCTGTCTGTCCCTGAGTAACAATTCTCTGGCACTCAGTAACAATTCTGTCTGTCCCTGAGTAACAATTCTCTGGCACTCAGTAACAATTTCTGTCTGTCCCTGAGTATGAATTCTGTGGCCCTGAGTAACAATTCTGTGTCTCTGTCTCTGTCTGAGAGCGAGTAACAATTCTGTGTCTGTGCACTCAGTAACAATTTTGTCTGTGTCTGTCCCTGAGTAACAATTCTCTGGCACTCAGTAACAATTCTTCTGTAACAATTCTGTCTGTCCCTGAGTAACAATTCTCTGGCACTCAGTAACAATTCTGTCTGTCCCTGAGTAACAATTCTCTGGCACTCAGTAACAATTCTGTGTCTGTCCCTGAGTAACAATTCTGTGTCTGTGCACTCAAGTAACAATTCTGTGTCTGCGAGTAACAATTCTCTGGCACTCAGTAACAATTCTGTCTGTCCCTGAGTAACAATTCTCTGGCACTCAGTAACAATTCTGTCTGTCCCTGAGTAACAATTCTCTGGCACTCAGTAACAATTCTGTCTGTCCCTGAGTATGAATTCTGTGGCCCTGAGTAACAATTCTGTGTCTGTGCGAGTAACAATTTCTGTGTCTGTGCAAGTAACAATTTTGTGTCTGTGCAGTAACAATTCTCTGGCACTCAGTAACAATTCTGTCTGTCCCTGAGTAACAATTCTCTGGCACTCAGTAACAATTCTGTCTGTCCCTGAGTAACAATTCTCTGGCACTCAGTAACAATTCTGTCTGTCCCTGAGTAACAATTCTGTGGCCCTGAGTAACAATTCTGTGTCTGTGCGAGTAACAATTCTGTGCACTGTGCAAGTAACAATTTTGTGTCTGTGCGAGTAACAATTCTCTGGCACTCAGTAACAATTCTCTGTCTGTCCCTGAGTAACAATTCTCTGGCACTCAGTAACAATTCTGTCTGTCCCTGAGTAACAATTCTCTGGCACTCAGTAACAATTCTGTCTGTCCCTGAGTAACAATTCTCTGGCACTCAGTAACAATTCTGTCTGTCCCTGAGTAACAATTCTCTGGCACTCAGTAACAATTCTGTCTGTCCCTGAGTAACAATTCTCTGTGTGCCCTCCTGAGTAACAATTCTGTGTCTGTGCGAGTAACAATTCTGTGTCTGTGCAAGTAACAATTTTGTGTCTGTGCGAGTAACAATTCTCTGGCACTCAGTAACAATTCTGTCTGTCCCTGAGTAACAATTCTCTGGCACTCAGTAACAATTCTGTCTGTCCCTGAGTAACAATTCTCTGGCACTCAGTAACAATTCTGTCTGTCCCTGAGTATGAATTCTGTGGCCCTGAGTAACAATTCTGTGTCTGTGCGAGTAACAATTCTGTGTCTGTGCAAGTAACAATTTTGTGTCTGTGCGAGTAACAATTCTCTGGCACTCAGTAACAATTCTGTGTCTGTCCCTGAGTAACAATTCTCTGGCACTCAGTAACAATTCTGTCTGTCCCTGAGTAACAATTCTCTGGCACTCAGTAACAATTCTGTCTGTCCCTGAGTAACAATTCTCTGGCACTCAGTAACAATTCTGTCTGTCCCTGAGTAACAATTCTCTGGCACTCAGTAACAATTCTGTCTGTCCCTGAGTAGTAACAAATTCTGTGGCCCTGAGTAACAATTCTGTGTCTGTGCTGAGTAACAATTCTGTGTCTGTGCAAGTAACAATTTTTGTGTCTGTGCGAGTAACAATTCTCTGGCACTCAGTAACAATTCTGTCTGTCCCTGAGTAACAATTCTCTGGCACTCAGTAACAATTCTGTCTGTCCCTGAGTAACAATTCTCTGGCACTCAGTAACAATTCTGTCTGTCCCTGAGTAATGAATTCTGTGGCCCTGAGTAACAATTCTGTGTCTGTGCGAGTAACAATTCTGTGTAACAAATTCTGTGCAAGTAACAATTTTGTGTCTGTGCGAGTAACAATTCTCTGGCACTCAGTAACAATTCTCTGTCTGTCCCTGAGTAACAATTCTCTGGCACTCAGTAACAATTCTGTCTGTCCCTGAGTAACAATTCTCTGGCACTCAGTAACAATTCTGTCTGTCCCTGAGTATGAATTCTGTGGCCCTGAGTAACAATTCTGTGTCTGTGCGAGTAACAATTCTGTGTCTGTGCAAGTAACAATTTTGTGTCTGTGCGAGTAACAATTCTCTGGCACTCAGTAACAATTCTGTCTGTCCCTGAGTAACAATTCTCTGGCACTCAGTAACAATTCTGTCTGTCCCTGAGTAACAATTCTCTGGCACTCAGTAACAATTCTGTCTGTCCCTGAGTATGAATTCCTGAGTAACAATTCTGTGTCCCTGAGTAACAATCAGTAACAATTCTGTGTCTGTGCGAGTAACATTTCTGTGCACTGCAGTAACAATTCTGTGTCTGTGCGAGTAACAATTCTCTGGCTGGCACTCAGTAACAATTCTGTCTGTCCCTGAGTAACAATTCTCTGGCACTCAGTAACAATTCTGTCTGTCCCTGAGTAACAATTCTCTGGCACTCAGTAACAATTCTGTCTGTCCCTGAGTAACAATTCTCTGGCCCTGAGTAACAATTCTGTGTCTGTGCGAGTAACAATTCTGTGTCTGTGCAAGTAACAATTTTGTGTCTGTGCGAGTAACAATTCTCTGGCACTCAGTAACAATTCTGTGTCTGTCCCTGAGTAACAATTCTCTGGCACTCAGTAACAATTCTGTCTGTCCCTGAGTAACAATTCTCTGGCACTCAGTAACAATTCTGTCTGTCCCTGAGTAACAATTCTCTGGCACTCAGTAACAATTCTGTCTGTCCCTGAGTAACAATTCTCTGGCACTCAGTAACAATTCTGTCTGTCCCTGAGTAACAATTCTGTCTGTCCCTGAGAATGAATTCTGTGGCCCTGAGTAAGAATTCTCTGGCACTCAGTAACAATTCTGTCTGTCCCTGAGTAACAATTCTCTGGCACTCAGTAACAATTCTGTCTGTCCCTGAGTAAAAATTCTGTGGCCCTAATAACGTTTCTGTGGCCCTAAGTAACAATTCTCTGGCACTGAGTAACAATTCTGTCTGTCCCTGAGTATGAATTCTGTGGCCCTAACTAGCGTTTCTTTGTCCCTAAATAACGATTCTGTGGCCCTCATTAACAAGTCTGTGTCCCTGAGTAATGGTTCTCTGTCCCTAAGTAACTTCTCTCTGTCCCCAATTCTCGTTTCTGTGGCCCTAACTCTGTCCCTGTCCCTAGTACAGAGCGGTCTGCCTCTGTTCAATGACTGCAGGCAAATGAAGATTTCCAAAATGGCCGCTATATATACCTCGACCATTACACAGTGTGGCTGGCTGGCTGGCTGCTGATTGGCTGATGCGATCACATGTCGTTGAGGAATGCATTATGGGGCAGCGCGCCTTGTCTGCGCGCCTTCCCCGACATCCCCTCGAAATTTTTCCGATATTCGACTCGAATTCCACTTCGGATGCTTCGATTCGCTCATCTCTAGTCTTTATATATAGAGTAGGTTGGTAATACCTGGACTTCTATAGTCTTTATATATGGAGTAGGTTGGTAATACCTGGATTTTTATAGTCTTTATATAGAGAGAAAATTAGTAATACCTGGACTTCTCTAGTCTTTATATACAGAGTAAGTTTGCAATACCTGGACTTCTATAGTTTTTATATAAGTATAGAGAGTATGTTAGTAATACCTGGACTTCTACAGTCTTCTTTATATGTAGAGTAAATTGGTAATACCTGGACTTCTATAGTCTTTATTAATAATACATGGACTTCTATAGTCTTTATTAGTAATACATGGACTTCTATAGTCTTTATTAATAATACATGGACTTCTATAGTCTTTATTAGTAATACATGGACTTCTATAGTCTTTATATGTAGAGTAGGTTAGTAATGCCTTGACTTCTATAGTCTTTATTAGTAATACCTGGACTTCTATGCTCTTTATATATAGAGTAAGTTAGTAATACCTGGACTTCTATAGTCTTTATTTGTGTTAGAGTAGGTTAATAATGCATGGACTTCTTCTGCTTTTTATATATAGAGAGAGTTTAGTAATACCTGGACTTCTGTAGTCTTTATATGTAGAATAGGTTAGTAATGCCTGGCCTTCTATGCTCTTTATATATAGAGTAAGCTAGTACTGTAATACCTGGACTTCTATACTCTTTACATATAGAGTAACTTAGTAATAACCTGGACATCTATAGTATGTATATATAGAGTAAGTTAGTCATGCCTGCACTTCTATAATCTTTATATATAGAGTAGATTGATAATACCTGGACTTCTATAGTCTTTATATAGAGAGTAAATTAGTAATACCTGGACTTCTATACTCTTTACATATAGAGTAACTTAGTAATACCTGGACTTCTATAGTATGTATATATAGAGTAAGTTAGTAATGCCTGCACTTCTATAATCTTTATATATAGAGTAGATTGATAATACCTGGACTTCTATAGTCTTTATATAGAGAGTAAATTAGTAATACCTGGACTTCTATACTCTTTACATATAGAGTAACTTAGTAATACCTGGACTTCTATAGTATGTATATATATAGAGTAAGTTAGTAATGCCTGCACTTCTATAATCTTTATATATAGAGTAGGTTGATAATACCTGGACTTCTATAGTCTTTATATAGAGAGTAAATTAGTAATACCTGGACTTCTATACTCTTTACATATAGAGTAACTTAGTAATACCTGGACTTCTATAGTATGTATATATAGAGTAAGTTAGTAATGCCTGCACTTCTATAATCTTTATATATAGAGTAGGTTATTATACCTGGACTTCTATAGTCTTTATATAGAGAGTAAATTAGTAATACCTGGACTTCTCTAGTCTTTATATATAGAGCAAGTTAGCAATACCTGGACTTCTATAGTCATTATATATAGAGTAGGTTGGTAATACCTGGACTTCTATAGTCTTCTATGTAGAATAGGTTAGTGATTCCTGGACTTCTATAGTCTTTATATATAGAGTAGGTTAGTACTACCTGGACTTCTAAAGTCTTTACATAGAGAGAAAATTAGTAATACCTGGACTTCTACAGTCTTTACATGTAGAGTAACTTAGTAAATACCTGGACTCCTGTAGTATATTTACATATAGAGTAACTTAGTAATACCTGGACTCCTGTAGTATTTACATATAGAGTAACTTAGTAATACCTGGACTCCTGTAGTATTTACATATAGAGTAACTTAGTAATACCTGACTCCTGTAGTATGTACATATAGAGTAACTTAGTAATGCCTGGACTTCTATAGTCTTTATATAGAGAGAGAAAATTACTAATACCAGGAATTCTCGAGTCTTTATATATAGATTAAGTTAGCAATATCTGGACTTCTGTAGTTTTTTATATATAGAGAAAGTTAGTATATACCTGGACTTCTATACTCTTTACATATAGAGTAAGTTACTAATACTTGGACTTCTTTAGTCTTTACATGTAGAGTAACTTAGTAATACCTGGACTCCTGTACTATTTACATATAGGGTAACTTAGTAATACCTGGACTTCTATAGTATTTATATATAGAGTAGGTTAGTAATACCTGGACTCCGGTACTATTTACATATAGGGTAACTTAGTAATACCTGGACTTCTATAGTATTTATATATAGAGTAGGTTAGTAATACCTGCACTTTTTTTATAATCTTTATATATGGAGTAGGTTGATAATACCTGGACTTCTCTAGTCTTTATATATAGAGTAAGTTAGCAATACCTGGACTTCTATAGTTTTTACATAGAGAGAGTATGTTAGTAATACCTGGACTTTTACAGTCTTTATATGTAGAGTAGGTTAGTAATACCTGGACTTTTATACTCTTTATATCTAGAGTAAGTTACTAATACTTGGACTTCTTTAGTCTTTACATGTAGAGTAAGTTAGTAATACCTGTACTCCTATAGTATTTACATATACAGTAACTTAGTAATAACTGGACTTCTATAGTCTTTATATGTAGAGTAAGTTAGCAATACCTGGACTTCTATAGTTTTTTTTATATATAGAGAGTATGTTAGTAATATCTGGACTTCTACAGTCTTTATATGTAGGGTAAGTTAGTAATGCCTGGACTTCTATAGTCTTTATATATAAATTAGTAAAACCTGAAGTGCTTGTTGTTTTAAATATATATGTATATATATATATATATAGAGAGAGAGAGAGAGAGTAATATTAACACCTCAATAGTCTGGATAGATTTGTCTTTGTATATTATAGAGTAAATTGGTAACACTGGTACCTCTATAGTCCATCGGGTTTTGTTTTTATGTCCTATGAATATACACTGTATATATATATAGAGAGAGAGAGAGTATTACCAATAGTAGTAGTGTTATTGTCCAGAGGGGATTGTGAGAATTATGTGTGTGTGTGTATATATATATATATATATATATTTCATAATTCTTGTACTTCTACAGTTCAGATGGATTGTTTATTATATATATATATATAGTAAGTTAGTAATGCTTGTACTTCTATAGTTCAGATGGATTGTTTATATATATATATATATATAGTAAGTTAATAATGCTTGTACTTCTATAGTCCAGATGGATAGTTTATATATATATAGTAAGTTAATAATTCTTGTACTTCTATAGTCCAGATGAATTGTTTATATATATATAGTAAGTTAGTAATGCTTGTACCTCTAAAGTCCAGATGGATAGTTTATATATATATATAGTCATATAGTCATTGAGAGTGGGTTAGTATTACAGAGTTTTAGTCCAGTCTGGAGCTCTTCTTTAGAAGCAAGGAATGACGGGTACACTTACCGCACGTACAAGTAGTGGGGATGCCTACAATGGTGAGTTATATGAGATAAACGAGTGCAGATGGCAGATGTGACCTAAATCGTCCACACAGCCCAGACTGCGATCCTACAGCCGAGCCTCGGAAGACAAGTGTCTGGCCGTGGCGTGCACTTCCCAGAAGTGGACAGAGGTGGCAGCAGAGCGGCGGTGAAGCCGCTCATGGTCACGTGAGCCGATTCCTGGAAAGTTCCTGGAAAGCGGCCTTTGTATTTACCAGATATGGGGAGGGAGAGCCCGGCGAGGAGATTAGAGGGGGGGGGGGGAAGGGGGAGCCGAACACAGGGAGCGATGGCTGGTGGGGTGGGGGTGAAGTCAGGATCCCCAGTCACAAGTCTCATACAAACAATCGCTCCATGGAGCTCCGCTGTCCGCCGGGACTCCTCCGCTGTGCCGGGCCATGGAGCCGGGGACACCAGTGAGCTCCGCACGGTGTGTGTGACATCATCGCCCCCATCGTACAGCCCGGGGGGCCGCCTGTGACACCTACCGGCAGAAGGTGAGATCGGGGGACTGGGCGAGCCGGGACACCCTGACATTGGCACTGCGTCCTGTGAGCACAGATGAGGACGGCGCCCGATCTGTGTGTACATTCCTGCATACACCTGTCTGGTGGGGGCACCATCGGGCGATCTACATCGGCCTCATCACAGATCACCACTCATACCATCCTCCTCTTTATAGCCGAGTCACATCTTACCAAATACACCTTTATATGGGTGGGGGAATCGTTTCTGTGGATCTGATCGTACTACATACATCTTTCTATGGATCTGATCGTACTACGTACATCTTTCTATGGATCTGATCGTATACGTACATTACTATGGATACTGATGTACTACGTACATATCTATGACATTATCACATCGTCCTGGAGTCTAGACAGACCTTTATATGGGTGTGTAATATATATATGTATATATATATATATATATATATATATATATATATACAAAATACACACCCATATAAAGGTCTGTCTAGGACGATGTGGCAGATATGAAGATATATGTCGTATGATCAGATCCATATACAGGGCTTTCTCGGACGATCATATCGATAAAAGATATCTCCATCCATATACAGGGCTTTCTAGGACGATCGGAAGAATATAAAGGTCTATCTATAAGGCCATTATTCATACATATATAATACTGTATATGAATGCTGGTCCTACTATAGATCTTTATGTCGGTCCGATCGTCCTAGATAGACCTCTATGTCAGTGAACAGACCTTTATATCCAATCGTCCTAGGCAGACCTTCATATGGGTGAAGATATCGTTCTGTCGATCTGATCGTACTATATAGATCTCTATATCCATCTGATCGTCCCAGACAGACATTTGTATCGGTCCTAGACAGATCATTACATATACATTTATATTGGTCTGATCGTC
The DNA here is from genome assembly GCA_951230385.1 of Staurois parvus. NCBI lineage: Eukaryota > Metazoa > Chordata > Amphibia > Anura > Ranidae > Staurois > Staurois parvus. The sequence goes on from CATNWA010001173.1 coordinate 17,812, forward strand.
CCACACAGACCTCTCTGTCCCTCCATAGATCTCTGTGTTCTTCTGATGATCCCAGACCGATCGTTATATAGGTGAATATAGATTGCATTCCATCTGATCGTCCAGGAAAGACCTTTCTGTTAGTATGATGGTCCCAGATGTGTCCATCTTTATATTGGTGAATATACATTTATACCCTCTGATCGCCCTACATAGATCCATATACAGGCGAATAAATGGGGAAAAAATAACTCTATATATAGTAAGTTAATAAATCTTGTACTTCTATATATACAGAAGGTCCTATAGATGTTTATTTATGTCCTAGACAGACCAATATGTCAGTGAACAGACCTTTATACACATCTGATCGTCCCGGATAGATCTCTGTATCCGCCCGAATAGTCCCGGATAGATCTCTGTATCCGCCCGATCGTCCAGGATAGATCTCTGTATCCGCCCGATCGTCCAGGATAGATCTCGGTATCCGCCCGATCGTCCAGGATAGATCTCTGTATGCGGCCGATCGTCCAGAAGATCGTCATATCCACCCGATCCTCCAAAACAGATCATTCTATCAATCATATCGTCTAGGATAGAGCTCTGTATCCAACTGATCGTCCAGAAGATCGTTATATCCACCCTATCCTTCAGAATAGATCTTTCTACCCATCAGATCGTCCAGGATAGATATCTATATCCATCGGATCGTCCAGGATAGATCACTGTATCCATCTGATCGTCCAGAAGATCGTTATATCCACCCGATCCTCCAGAACAGATCGTTCTACCCATCAGATCGTCCAGGATAGATCTTTCTAGAGGTGCAGAGACCTATATCGCCATGATGGTCCTAGATGGATCCTTCTATAGGGGATCGATGTGATCGTCCCAGACAGATGTGTCTAGGTGAATAATAATGATCCCAGACAGACCTTTCTTTGGGTCTGATCGTCCTAGAAGATCGAATTGTGTGTCCCTCTGATGAGCCCAGACCGATCTCTATCTGGGTGAATATATGTTTATATCGGCCTTGATAGACCCTGATAGATCTTTATATCCGCCCGATCGTCCTATATAGAAGGATGGAACTTTCTGTTGGTCTGGATTGATCAGTATATCCGAGTAGTCGTCCCAGACAGGCCGTTCTATCCGTCTGATCGGGCTGCAGGTTGCTGGTAGGTATTCGGTGTGGGAAGGAGGCGATCAGTGGATCGGATGCAGATCGTACAGAGTGTGGGGTAGGTGATGTGAGATCGGTGTTGTTCCCCTTGTATGATATGTTAGATCCCCCACATCCAGCACTACCATGGTGTGCACATCAGTAAGGTGATCGTTCTCCTATACCGCCGGCTGTCCCCCCATCAGACGATGTGTGTGAGATCGGTGTTCGCCCCCCATACTTTGTATGATATGTGGGATTCCCCACACCCAGTGCACTATCATGATCAGTACGGTGATCGTCCTCCTATACCGTCTGCTCTCCCCCCATCGGTCAATGTGTGTGAGATCGGTGTAGGGGAGGGGTGCTGTCATCTCCCTTCCCGGGGCTCGTCATCCTAATCCATCCCATTTGTTGCTTTCCAGGACGGAAGAGGATATAGCCGGGGATCCCTCGGACCATGAGCACCTACAGAGGCCAATAGAGGTGGGCTCCGACCGATCACCTGCAGGGACACCAGCCGCCTGTCCAATGACCCTCCGATCACCCGATACCACTGACAGTGCGAGCGCCATAGAGGACGGGGAGCACCAATCATCGCCGGGGAGTAGCGAGGAGAGCCCGGCCGGGGACAAGCGCATCGCCGCCTCCATGGTGGAGCTCCGGAGGTCAGGTCAGTTCATGGAGATGATGATCGTTACCTACCTACTACTACCATTCCCATTGTGTCCTGTCATTGGAACAGCACACATGACAGGCCAGCCCTGCACCACATCACACTGCCCCATCAACTGCATATCCACCACATAGCCATCCACAAAGTCACATGGATGGTGTCATCTAACAGAATCGGTCTACGAAAGTGCAAAAAAAAGTGTATATGTATTTTTTTACACATACAAGTACAACTGTAGTAATAATAATTATAAATGTGTTATTTTTACAAATACAAGTAACAATGTTGTAATAATAATTATATTTTTACAAATACAAGTAAAAATATAACCAGTAGCTATGTTATATTTTTTACAAATACAAGTAGCTATGC